>JAVJIF010019594.1:0-58407 GCA_038442645.1 Agave tequilana | reverse complement strand
GGTAGAAAACGAGGTTTTCAAGAGATGGGAGTAGAATAACATAGTTTTTATGTATTATTATTACTAATTAAACTTATTTTTAAGTTTAAACAAAAGTCAAACTTTTATCCCCGATTAGCCTGAACTAGGCCTTATAAGAGCCGAATAGGGACCAACGGGAGAAAAATAGTTTTCAAGGCCGTGAATAGTATTACATATTTTCTATGTACAATTACTATTAATTAACTTTGTTTATAGTGTTAATTGAGAAGTTTGACCAAAGTCAAACTTTCAGCCCCGATTGGCGTGAACGCCTTATAATAGCTAATTAGAGCCCAAATGGGGAGAAAACGAGGTTTTTAAGAGCTGAGAGTAGTAATACAAAGTTTTTAAGTATAATTACTACTAATTAAACAGTTTCTAGTCTAATTTTGAGAATTTTTACCAAAAGTCAAACTTTTAGCCCCGATTGGCCTGATGTATGCCTTATAAAAGCCAATAGAGTCCAAACTTAAGGAAAACATGATTTTCAAGTGGTGAGAGTGGTATTACATAGTTTTTATTACAATTACTACTAATGAACCATGTTTCTAGTGTTAATTGGGAAGTTTGAGCTAAAATCAAACTTTCAACCCTGGTTAGCCTAAACTAAGCCTTATAAGAGCCGGGCTCAAACGGGTGAAAATGCAGTTTACAAGAGCCCAGAGTAGTGTTACATAGTTTTTTCATAATTACTACTAAGTATACTTGTTTTAAGGCTTAATTAGGAAGTTTGACCACACGTCAAACCTTATAAGTGCATATTAGGGCCAAACGGGAAGAAAATATTGTTTCAAGAGTTGACATTTGTATGAACTTGGCTTTATAAAAGCCGAATAGGGACCAAACGGGAGGAAAACATGATTTTCAAGGGCCATGAATGGTATTTCATAGTTTTTATGTACAATTACTACTAATTAAACTTTGTTTCTTGTGTTAATTGAAAAGTTTGACCAAGAGTTAAACTTTCAGCCCCGATTGGCCTGAGTAAGCCTTATAAGAGCCGATTAGGGCCCAAACGGGAGAAAACGAGGTTTTCAAGAGCGAGAGTAGTATGACATAGTTTTTATGTATAATTACCACTAATTAAACTTGTTTTTAGTCTTAATTATAAAGTTTGACCAAAAGTCAAACCTTCAGTCTTATTAGCCTGAACTAGGCCTTAGTAGCGCCGAATAGGACCAAAACGGGAGAAAATTAGTTTTTCAAGTGCTGAGAGTGGTATACATAGTTTTTATGCACATTAGTACTAATTAACCTTATTTCTAGTGTTAATTTGAAAGTTTGACCAAAAGTCAAACTTTCAGCCCCTTCAGCCAGAACTAGGCCTAATAAGAGCCAAATAAAGCCCAAACAGGGAGAAACGAGGTTTTCAAGAGCCAAGAGTAGAATGACATAGTTTTTATATATAATTACTACTATTAAACTTATTTCTATGCTTGACCAAAAGTCAACTTTCATCTCCGATTAGCCTGAAGTAGGCCTTATAAGAGCCAAATAGAGACCAAACGGGAGGAAAAACATGGTTTTTAAGGGACGTGAATAGTATTACATAATTTCTATGTATAATTACTACTGATTAATCTTTTTTATAGTGTTAATTGGGAAGTTTGACCAAAGTAAAACTTTGAGCCCGATTGGCGTGAACTAGGCCTTATAATAGCCGATTAGGGCCCAAACGGGGAGAAAATGAGGTTTTCAAGAGCTGAGAGTAGTAATACATAGTTTTTATGTATAATTACTACTAATTAAACTAGTTTCTAGTCTTAATTGAGAAATTTTACGAAAAGTCAAGTTTTCAGCTCCGATTGGCTTGAAGTATGCCTTACAAGAGCCGAATAGGGACCAAACGGGAGGAAAACATAATTTCAAGGGCCGAGAATGGTATTACGTAGTTCTATGTACAATTTCTATTGATTAACCTTTTTTCTAGTGTTAATTGGGAAGTTTGACCAGAACTAAAACTTTTAGCCCCTATTGGCCTGAAAAGGGCCTTATAAGAGCCTAATTGGGTCCAAACTGGGAGAAAATACAGTTTTCAAAGTCAGAAGTATATATATGGTTTTTTATGTATAATTACTACTAATTATACTAGTTTCTAGTCTTAATTGAGAAGTTTTACCAAAAGTGAAACTTTCAGTCTCGATTGGCCTGAACAAGACCTTATAATGGCCGATTAAGACCCAAACGGGGAGAAAACGAGGTTTCAAGAGCCGAGAGTAATAATACATAGTTTTTATGCATAATTACTTCTAATTAAACTAGTTTCTAGTCTTAATTGAGAATTTATGAAGAGTCAAACTTTCAAGCCCCGATCAGCCTGAACTAGACCTTATATGAGCCGAATTGGGCCAAAACGGGAGAAAACATGGTTTTCAAGGGCTGAGAGTGGTATGGTATAGTTTCTATATACAATTATTACTAATTAATCTTGTTTCTAATATTAAATTGGAAAGTTTGACCAAAAGTCAAACTTTCAGCCCTGATTAGCCTGAACTAATCCTTATAAGTGCCTAATAAGGTCCAACCGGGGAGAACATATAGTTTTCAAAAGCCGAAAGTAAGTATACAAAGTTTTTATGTATAATTACCACTAACTAAACTACTTTGTAGTCTTAATTGAGAAGTTTGACTAAAAGTCAAACTTTCAGCCCCGATTGGCCTGAACTGGGCCTCATAAACCATGGTTTTCAGATTCGGGAGTAGTTCACATAGTTTCTATGTATAAACTATAACTAATTAATTTGTTTCTATTTTTAATTTGTAAGTTGACAAAAGTCAAACTTTCAGCCCCGATTAGCCAGAATTAGGCCTTATAAGAGCCTAATCGGGCCCACAGGAGGAAAACATGATTTTCAAGAGGTAAGAGTGATATTACATAGTTTCCATGTAAAATTACTGCGAATTAACCTTGTTTTCTAGTGTTAATGGGAAGTTTGACAAAAAATTAAACTTTATGCCCTTGATAGCTTAAAGTAGGCCTTATAAGAGCCGAATAGGACCCAAACGGGTGAAAAGACGGTTTCCCATTAGGGCCCTATACTACTAATTAAAATTGTTTTAAGTTTTAATTAGGAAGTTTGACCTAAAGTCGAACATTAAGCCCTTATTGGCCTGAATGAGGCCTTATTAGAGCTGAATAGGTTCAAAACAGGGAGAAAATGAGGTTTTTAAGTGCCGAGAGTGGTATTACAAAGTTTTTATATATAACCACTATAAATTAAACTTTTTTTATTCTTAATTTGGAAGTTTGATCAAAGTGAAACTTTCAGCCCTGATTGACCTTATAAGAATTGAAAAGGAACTAAAGGGAAGAAAACATGGTTTTCAAGGGCCGTGAATGGTATTACATAGTTTTTATGTACAAATACTACTAATTAATCTTGTTTTCAGTGTTAATTGGGAAGTTTGATCAAGAGTCAAACTTTCAGCCCCGATTGGCCAGAACTAGGTCTTATAAGAGCCGAATAGGGACCAAAAGAGAGAGAAAACATAGTTTTCAAGGGCTGTGAATGGTATACATAGTTTATATTTACAATTACGACTAATTAACCTTATTTCTAGTGTTATTTATATGTTTGAATAAAAGTCAAACTTTCAGCCCTGTTTGGTCTGGACTAGACCTTATAACATAAGAGCCGAATAAGGTACAAATGGGAAAAACAAGGTTTCTAAGAGCAAGGAGAAGTAATACATAATTTTATGTATAATTACTACTAATTAAACTTGTTTCTCGTCTTAATTGGAAAGTTTTACCAAAAGTCAAAGTTTCAGCCCCGATTGGTCTGAACTAGGCTTCGTAAGAGCCGAATAGGAACCAAACGGGAGGAAAACATGGTTTTCAAAGACCATGAATGGTATTACATAGTTTCTATATACAATTACTATTAATTAAATTTGTTTCTAGTGTTAATTGGAAAGTTTGACCAAGAGTCAAACTTTCAGCCCCGATTGGCCTGAATTAGGCCTTATAAGAGCCGATCAGGGCCCAAACGGGGAGAAAATGAGGTTTTCAAGAGGCGAGAGTAGTATGACATAGTTTTTATGCATAAATACTACTAATTAAACTTATTTTTTGTCTTAAGTATAAAGTTTGACCAAAAGTTAAACCTTCAGTTCTTATTAGCCTGAACTAGGCCTCATTAGAGCCGAATAGGACCCAAACGGGAGAAAACAAGGTTTTCAAGTGATGAGAGTGGTATTACATAGTTTTTATCTACAATTAGTACTAATTAACCTTATTTCTAGTGTTAATTGGAAAGTTTGACCAAAAGTCAAACTTTTAGCCCCTATTAGTCTGAACTAGGCCTTATAAGAACCGAATAAAGTCCAAACAGGTAGAAAACGAGGTTTTCAAGAGATGGGAGTAGAATAACATAATTTTTGTATTATTACTACTAATTAAACTTATTTCTAAGTTTGACCAAAAGTTAAACTTTCATCCCCGATTAGCCTGAATTAGGCCTTATAAGAGCCGAATAGGACCAAACGGGAGAAAAACATGGTTTTCAAGAGCCGTGAATAGTATTACATAGTTTCTATGTACAATTACCACTAATTAACTTTGTTTATAGTGTTAATTGAGAAGTTTGAACAAAAGTCAAAATTTCAGCCCCGATTGGCGTGAACTAAGCCTTATAATAGCTAATTAGAGCCCAAACGGGGAAAAAACGAGGTTTTTAAGAGCTGAGAGTAGTAATACATAGTTTTTATTTATAATTACTACTAATTAAACTGTTTCTAGTCTTAATTTTGAGAAGTTTTACCAAAAGTTAAACTTTTAGCCCCGATTGGCCTGAAGTATGCCTTATAAAAGCCAAATAGAGTCCAAACTTAAGGAAAACATGATTTTCAAGTGGTGAGAGTGGTATTACATAATTTTTATGTACAATTACTGCTAATGAACCATGTTTCTAGTGTTAATTGGGAAGTTTGAGCTAAAATCAAACTTTCAACCCTGGTTAGCCTAAACTAAGCCTTATAAGAGCCGAATAGGGCTCAAACGGGTGAAAATGCAGTTTTCAAGAGCCCAGAGTAGTGTTACATAGTTTTTCGTATAATTACTACTAAGTAAACTTGTTTTAAGGCTTAATTAGGAAGTTTGATCAAACGTCAAACCTTATAAGTGTATATTAGGGCCCAAACGGGAAGAAAATATGGTTTCAAGAGTTGACAGTGGTATTACATAGTTCTATGTAGAATTAATACAAATTAATCTTATTTCTACTTTTAATTGGGAAGTTTGGCCAAAAGTCAAACTTTCAGCCCTGATTGGCCTGAACTAGGCTATATCACAGCCGAACAAGGCTCACACTTGAAGAAAACATAGTTTTCAAGAGCAAGTGAGCAAAATTACATAGTTTTATGTACATTTACTACAAATTAACATAGTTTTCAAGTCAAACTTTTAGTTACGATTGGTCTGAAATATGCCTTATAAGAGCCGAATAGGGCCTAAACAGGGAGAAATCGAGGCTTTCAATAGCCGGGAGTAGAATTACATAGTTTTATGTATAGTTACTACAAATTAAACTTATTTCTATTCTTGATAAAGAAGTTTGATCAAAAGTCAAACTTTCAGCCCCGATTAGCCGGAACTAGGCCTTATAAGAGCTAAATAGGGGCCAAAGAAGAGGAAAACATGATTTTCAAGAGCTAATAGTGATATTACATAGTTTCCATGTACAATTACTGCGAATTAACCTTGTTTCTAGTGTTAATTGGGAAGTTTGACCAAAAATTAAAATTTAAGCCCCTGATAGCCTAAACTAGGCATTATAAGAGCCGAATAGGACCCAAACGGGTGAAAAGGCGGTTTCCCATTAGGGCCCTATACTACTAATTAAAATTGTTTTAAGTTTTAATTAGGAAGTTTGACAAAAAGTCGAACATTAAGCCCTTATTGGCCTGAACTAGGCCTTATTAGAGCTAAATAGGGCCAAAACAGGGAGAAAACGTGGTTTTAAGAGCCGATAGTAGTATTACAAGTTTTTATATATAACCACTGTAAATTAAACATTTTTTATTCTTAATTTGGAAGTTTGATCAAAAGTGAAACTTTCAGCCCTGATTGGGCCTTGTAAGAATCGAAAAGGGACTAAACGGGAAGAAAACATGGTTTTCAAGGGCCGTGATGGTATTACATAGTTTTTATATATAATTACTACTAATTAACCTTGTTTTCAGTGTTAATTAGGAAGTTTGATCAAGAGTCAAACTTGCAGCCCTGATTGGCCAGAATTAGGTCTTATAAGAGCCAAATAGGGACTAAAAGGGAGGAAAACATAGTTTTCAAGGGTTGTGAATGGTATTACATAGTTTATATGTACAATTACGACTAATTAACCTTATTTCTAGTGTTATTGAGAAGTTTGACTAAAAGTCAAACTTTCAGCCCTGTTTGGTCGAGACTAGACCTTATAACATAATAACCGAATAAGGTACAAACGGGAAAAATATGGTTTCCAAGAGCAAGGAGAAGTAATAAATATTTTTATGTATTACTACTAATTAAACTTGTTTCTCGTCTTAATTGGGTAGTTTTATCATAAGTCAAACTTTCAGCCCCGATTGGCCTGAACTTGGCTTTATAAAAGCCGAATAGGGAGCAAACGTGAGGAAAACAAGATTTTCAAGGGCCATGAAAGGTATTACATAGTTTCTATGTCCAATTGCTACTAATTAACTTTATTTCTAGTGTTAATTGAAAAGTTTGACCAAGAGTTAAACTTTCAGCCCCGATTGGCCTGAGTAAGCCTTATAAGAGCGATTAGGGCCCAAACGTGGAGAAAACGAGGTTTTCAAGAGCCGAGAATAGTATGACATAGTTTTTATGTATAATTACCACTAATTAAACTACTTTTTTGTCTTAATTATAAAGTTTGACCAAAAGTCAAGCCTTCAGTCTTATTAGCCTGAACTAGGCCTTATTAGAGCCGAATAGGACTAAAACGGGAGAAAATAATGTTTTCAAGTGCAGAGAGTGGTATTACATAGTGTTTATGTACAATTAGTACTAATTAACCTTATTTTTAGTGTTAATTAGAAAGTTTGACCAAGAGTCAAACTTTCAGCCCCTATCAGCCTGAACTAGGCCTTATAAGAGCCGAACGTCTTATAAGAGCCGAATAGGGACCAAAAGGGAGAAAACATAGTTTTCAAGGGCCGGGAGTAGAATGACATAGTTTTTATGTATAATTACTACTAATTAAACTTATTTCTATGTTTGACCAAAAGTAAAATTTCATCTCCGATTGGCCTGAACTAGGCCTTATAAGAGCCAAATAGAGACCAAACGGGAGGAAAACATGGTTTTCAAGGGCCGTGAATAGAATTACATAGTTTTTATGTATAATTACTACTAATTAATCTTTTTTATAGTGTTAATTGGGAAGTTTGACCAAAAGTCAAACTTTGGCCCCAATTGGCGTGAACTAGGACTTATAATAGCCGATTAAGGCCCAAACGGGGAGAAAACGAGGTTTTCAAGAGCCGAGAGTAGTAATACATATTTTTTATGTATAATTACTACAAATTATACTAGTTTTTAGTCTTAATTGAGAAGTTTTACTAAAAGCCAAGTTTTCAGCTCCGATTGACCTGAAGTAGGCCTTATAAGAGCCGAATAGGACCCAAACGGGTGAAAAGGCGGTTTCCCATTAGGGCCCATTCTACTAATTAAACTGTTTTAAGTTTTAATTAGGAAGTTTGACCAAAAGTCAAAATTAAGCCCTTATTGGCCTGAACTAGGCCTTATTAGAGCTGAATAGGGCCAAAACAGGGAGAAAACGAGGTTTTTAAGAGCCGAGAGTAGTATTATAAAGTTTTTATATATAACTACTATAAATTAAACATTTTTTTATTCTTAATTTGGAAGTTTGATCAAAAGTGAAACTTTCAACCCTGATTGGGCCTTGTAAGAATTGAAAAGGGACTAAACGGGAAGAAAACATGGTTTTCAAGGGCCGTGATGGTATTACATAGTTTTTATATATAATTACTACTAATTAACCTTATTTTTAGTGTTAATTAGGAAGTTTGATCAAGAGTCAAACTTGCAGCCCCGATTGGCCAGAACTAGGTCTTATAAGAGCCGAATAGGGACTAAAAGGGAGGAAAATATAGTTTTCAAGGGTTGTGAATGGTATTACATAGTTTATATGTACAATTACGACTAATTAACCTTATTTCTAGTGTTATTGAGAAGTTTGACTAAAAGTCAAACTTTCAGCCCTGTTTGGTCGGGACTAGACCTTATAACATAAGAGCCGAATAAGGTACAAACGGGAAAAATATGGTTTCGAAGAGCAAGGAGAATAATAAATAGTTTTATGTATTACTACTAATTAAACTTGTTTCTCGTCTTAATTGGGTAGTTTTATCATAAGTCAAACTTTCAGCCCCGATTGACCTGAACTTGGCTTTATAAAAGCCGAATGGGACCAAACGTGAGGAAAACATGATTTTCAAGAGTCATGAAAGGTATTACATAGTTTCTATGTCCAATTGCTACTAATTAACTTTATTTCTAGTGTTAATTGAAAAGTTTGACCAAGAGTTAAACTTTCAGCTCCGATTGGCCTGAGTAAGCCTTATAAGAGCCGATTAGGGCCCAAACGGGGAGAAAACGAGGTTTTCAAGAGCCGAGAATAGTATGACATAGTTTTTATGTATAATTACCACTAATTAAACTTCTTTTTTGTCTTAATTATAAAGTTTGACTAAAAGTCAAACCTTCAGTCTTATTAGCCTGAACTAGGCCTTATTAGAGCCGAATAGGACTAAAACGGGAGAAAATAAGGTTTTCAAGTGCTGAGAGTGGTATTACATAGTGTTTATATACAATTAGTACTAATTAACCTTATTTTTAGTGTTAATTAGAAAGTTTGACCAAGAGTCAAACTTTCAGCCCCTATCAGCCTGAACTAGGCCTTATAAGAGCCGAACGTCTTATAAGAGCCGAATTGGGGCCAAAAGGGAGAAAACATAGTTTTCAAGGGCCGGGAGTAGAATGACATAGTTTTTATGTATAATTACTACTAATTAAACTTATTTCTATGTTTGACCAAAAGTAAAACTTTCATCTCCGATTGGCCTGAACTAGGTCTTATAAGAGCCAAATAGAGACCAAACGGGAGGAAAACATGGTTTTCAAGGGCCGTGAATAGAATTACATAGTTTTTATGTATAATTACTACTAATTAATCTTTTTTATAGTGTTAATTGGGAAGTTTGACCAAAAGTCAAACTTTGGCCCCAATTGGCGTGAACTAGGCCTTATAATAGCCGATTAAGGCCCAAACGGGGAGAAAACGAGGTTTTCAAGAGCCGAGAGTAGTAATACATAGTTTTTATGTATAATTACTACAAATTAAACTAGTTTTTAGTCTTAATTGAGAAGTTTTACTAAAAGCCAAGTTTTCAGCCCCGATTGGCCTGAAGTAGGCCTTATAAGAGCCGAATAGGACCCAAACGGGTGAAAAGGCGGTTTCCCATTAGGGCCCATTCTACTAATTAAAATTGTTTTAAGTTTTAATTAGGAAGTTTGACCAAAAGTCAAAATTAAGCCCTTATTGGCCTGAACTAGGCCTTATTAGAGCTGAATAGGGCCAAAACAGGGAGAAAACGAGGTTTTTTAGAGCCGAGAGTAGTATTATAAAGTTTTATATATAACTACTATAAATTAAACATTTTTTTATTCTTAATTTGGAAGTTTGATCAAAAGTGAAACTTTCAACCCTGATTGGGCCTTGTAAGAATCGAAAAGGGACTAAACGGGAAGAAAACATGGTTTTCAAGGGCCGTGATGGTATTACATAGTTTTTATATATAATTACTACTAATTAACCTTGTTTTTAGTGTTAATTAGGAAGTTTGATCAAGAGTCAAACTTGCAGCCCCGATTGGCCAGAACTAGGTCTTATAAGAGCCGAATATGAACTAAAAGGGAGGAAAACATAGTTTTCAAGGGTTGTGAATGGTATTACATAGTTCATATGTACAATTACGACTAATTAACCTTATTTCTAGTGTTATTGAGAAGTTTGACTAAAAGTCAAACTTTCAGCCCTGTTTGGTCGGGACTAGACCTTATAACATAATAACCGAATAAGGTACAAACGGGAAAAATATGGTTTCCAAGAGCAAGGAGAAGTAATAAATAGTTTTATGTATTACTACTAATTAAACTTGTTTCTCGTCTTAATTGGGTAGTTTTATCATAAGTCAAACTTTCAGCCCCGATTGGCCTGAACTTGGCTTTATAAAAGACGAATAGGGAGCAAACGTGAGGAAAACAAGATTTTCAAGGGCCATGAAAGGTATTACATAGTTTCTATGTCCAATTGCTACTAATTAACTTTATTTCTAGTGTTAATTGAAAAGTTTGACCAAGAGTTAAACTTTCAGCCCCGATTGGCCTGAGTAAGCCTTATAAGAGCCGATTTGGGCCCAAACGGGGAGAAAACGAGGTTTTCAAGAGCCGAGAATAGTATGACATAGTTTTTATGTATAATTACCACTAATTAAACTTCTTTTTTGTCTTAATTATAAAGTTTGACCAAAAGTCAAACCTTCAGTCTTATTAGCCTGAACTAGGCCTTATTAGAGCCGAATAGGACTAAAACGGGAGAAAATAAGGTTTTCAAGTGCTGAGAGTGGTATTACATAGTGTTTATGTACAATTAGTACTAATTAACCTTATTTTTAGTGTTAATTAGAAAGTTTGACCAAGAGTCAAACTTTCAGCCCCTATCAGCCTGAACTAAGACTTATAAGAGCCGAACGTCTTATAAGAGCCGAATAGGGACCAAAAGGGAGAAAACATAGTTTTCAAGGGCCGGGAGTAGAATGACATAGTTTTTATGTATAATTACTACTAATTAAACTTATTTCTATGTTTGACCAAAAGTAAAACTTTCATCTCCGATTGGCCTGAACTAGGCCTTATAAGAGCCAAATAGAGACCAAACGGGAGGAAAACATGGTTTTCAAGGGCCGTGAATATAATTACATAGTTTTTATGTATAATTACTACTAATTAATCTTTTTTATAGTGTTAATTGGGAAGTTTGACCAAAAGTCAAACTTTGGCCCCAATTGGCGTGAACTAGGCCTTATAATAGCCGATTAAGGCCCAAACGGGGAGAAAACGAGGTTTTCAAGAGCCGAGAGTAGTAATACATAGTTTTTATGTATAATTACTACAAATTAAACTAGTTTTTAGTCTTAATTGAGAAGTTTTACTAAAAGCCAAGTTTTCAGCCCCGATTGGCCTGAAGTAGGCCTTATAAGAGCCGAATAGGACCCAAACGGGTGAAAAGGCGGTTTCCCATTAGGGCCCATTCTACTAATTAAAATTGTTTTAAGTTTTAATTAGGAAGTTTGACCAAAAGTCAAACATTAAGCCCTTATTGGCCTGAACTAGGCCTTATTAGAGCTGAATAGGGCCAAAACAGGGAGAAAACGAGGTTTTTAAGAGCCGAGAGTAGTATTATAAAGTTTTTATATATAACTACTATAAATTAAACATTTTTTTATTCTTAATTTGGAAGTTTGATCAAAAGTGAAACTTTCAACCCTTATTGGGCCTTGTAAGAATCGAAAAGGGACTAAACGGGAAGAAAACATGGTTTTCAAGGGCCGTGATGGTATTACATAGTTTTTATATATAATTACTACTAATTAACCTTGTTTTTAGTGTTAATTAGGAAGTTTGATCAAGAGTCAAACTTGCAGCCCCGATTGGCCAGAACTAGGTCTTATAAGAGCCGAATAGGGACTAAAAGGGAGGAAAACATAGTTTTCAAGGGTTGTGAATGGTATTACATAGTTTATATGTACAATTACGACTAATTAACCTTATTTCTAGTGTTATTGAGAAGTTTGACTAAAAGTCAAACTTTCAGCCCTGTTTGGTCGGGACTAGACCTTATAACATAAGAGCCGAATAAGGTACAAACGGGAAAAATATGGTTTCCAAGAGCAAGGAGAAGTAATAAATAGTTTTATGTATTACTACTAATTAAACTTGTTTCTCGTCTTAATTGGGTAGTTTTATCATAAGTCAAACTTTCAGCCCCGATTGGCCTGAACTTGGCTTTATAAAAGCCGAATGGGACCAAACGTGAGGAAAACATGATTTTCAAGGGCCATGAAAGGTATTACATAGTTTCTATGTCCAATTGCTACTAATTAACTTTGTTTCTAGTGTTAATTGAAAAGTTTGACCAAGAGTTAAACTTTCAGCCCCGATTGGCCTGAGTAAGCCTTATAAGAGCCGATTAGGGCCCAAACGGGGAGAAAACGAGGTTTTCAAGAGCCGAGAATAGTATGACATAGTTTTTATGTATAATTACCACTAATTAAACTTCTTTTTTGTCTTAATTATAAAGTTTGACCAAAAGTCAAACCTTCAGTCTTATTAGCCTGAACTAGGCCTTATTAGAGCCGAATAGGACTAAAACGGGAGAAAATAAGGTTTTCAAGTGCTGAGAGTGGTATTACATAGTGTTTATGTACAATTAGTACTAATTAACCTTATTTTTAGTGTTAATTAGAAAGTTTGACCAAGAGTCAAACTTTCAGCCCCTATCAGCCTGAACTAGGCCTTATAAGAGCCGAACGTCTTATAAGAGCCGAATAGGGACCAAAAGGGAGAAAACATAGTTTTCAAGGGCCGGGAGTAGAATGACATAGTTTTTATGTATAATTACTACTAATTAAACTTATTTCTATGTTTGACCAAAAGTAAAACTTTCATCTCCGATTGGCCTGAACTAGGCCTTATAAGAGCCAAATAGAGACCAAACGGGAGGAAAACATGGTTTTCAAGGGCCGTGAATAGAATTACATAGTTTTTATGTATAATTACTACTAATTAATCTTTTTTATAGTGTTAATTGGGAAGTTTGACCAAAAGTCAAACTTTGGCCCCAATTGGCGTGAACTAGGCCTTATAATAGCCGATTAAGGCCCAAACGGGGAGAAAACGAGGTTTTCAAGAGCCGAGAGTAGTAATACATAGTTTTTATGTATAATTACTACAAATTAAACTAGTTTTTAGTCTTAATTGAGAAGTTTTACTAAAAGCCAAGTTTTCAGCCCCGATTGGCCTGAAGTAGGCCTTATAAGAGCCGAATAGGACCCAAACGGGTGAAAAGGCGGTTTCCCATTAGGGCCCATTCTACTAATTAAAATTGTTTTAAGTTTTAATTAGGAAGTTTGACCAAAAGTCAAACATTAAGCCCTTATTGGCCTGAACTAGGCCTTATTAGAGCTGAATAGGGCCAAAACAGGGAGAAAACGAGGTTTTTAAGAGCCGAGAGTAGTATTATAAAGTTTTATATATAACTACTATAAATTAAACATTTTTTTATTCTTAATTTGGAAGTTTGATCAAAAGTGAAACTTTCAACCCTGATTGGGCCTTGTAAGAATCGAAAAGGGACTAAACGGGAAGAAAACATGGTTTTCAAGGGCCGTGATGGTATTACATAGTTTTTATATATAATTACTACTAATTAACCTTGTTTTTAGTGTTAATTAGGAAGTTTGATCAAGAGTCAAACTTGCAGCCCCGATTGGCCAGAACTAGGTCTTATAAGAGCCGAATATGGACTAAAAGGGAGGAAAACATAGTTTTCAAGGGTTGTGAATGGTATTACATAGTTTATATGTACAATTACGACTAATTAACCTTATTTCTAGTGTTATTGAGAAGTTTGACTAAAAGTCAAACTTTCAGCCCTGTTTGGTCGGGACTAGACCTTATAACATAAGAGCCGAATAAGGTACAAACGGGAAAAATATGGTTTCCAAGAGCAAGGAGAAGTAATAAATAGTTTTATGTATTACTACTAATTAAACTTGTTTCTCGTCTTAATTGGGTAGTTTTATCATAAGTCAAACTTTCAGCCCCGATTGGCCTGAACTTGGCTTTATAAAAGCCGAATGGGACCAAACGTGAGGAAAACATGATTTTCAAGGGCCATGAAGGTATTACATAGTTTCTATGTCCAATTGCTACTAATTAACTTTATTTCTAGTGTTAATTGAAAAGTTTGACCAAGAGTTAAACTTTCAGCCCCGATTGGCCTGAGTAAGCCTTATAAGAGCCGATTAGGGCCCAAACGGGGAGAAAACGAGGTTTTCAAGAGCCGAGAATAGTATGACATAGTTTTTATGTATAATTACCACTAATTAAACTTCTTTTTTGTCTTAATTATAAAGTTTGACCAAAAGTCAAACCTTCAGTCTTATTAGCCTGAACTAGGCCTTATTAGAGCCGAATAGGACTAAAACGGGAGAAAATAAGGTTTTCAAGTGCTGAGAGTGGTATTACATAGTGTTTATGTACAATTAGTACTAATTAACCTTATTTTTAGTGTTAATTAGAAAGTTTGACCAAGAGTCAAACTTTCAGCCCCTATCAGCCTGAACTAGGCCTTATAAGAGCCGAACGTCTTATAAGAGCCGAATAGGGACCAAAAGGGAGAAAACATAGTTTTCAAGGGCCGGGAGTAGAATGACATAGTTTTTATGTATAATTACTACTAATTAAACTTATTTCTATGTTTGACCAAAAGTAAAACTTTCATCTCCGATTGGCCTGAACTAGGCCTTATAAGAGCCAAATAGAGACCAAACGGGAGGAAAACATGATTTTCAAGGGCCGTGAATATAATTACATAGTTTTTATGTATAATTACTACTAATTAATCTTTTTTATAGTGTTAATTGGGAAGTTTGACCAAAAGTCAAACTTTGGCCCCAATTGGCGTGAACTAGGCCTTATAATAGCCGATTAAGGCCCAAACGGGGAGAAAACGAGGTTTTCAAGAGCCGAGAGTAGTAATACATAGTTTTTATGTATAATTACTACAAATTAAACTAGTTTTTAGTCTTAATTGAGAAGTTTTACTAAAAGCCAAGTTTTCAGCCCCGATTGGCCTGAAGTAGGCCTTATAAGAGCCGAATAGGACCCAAACGGGTGAAAAGGCGGTTTCCCATTAGGGCCCATTCTACTAATTAAAATTGTTTTAAGTTTTAATTAGGAAGTTTGACCAAAAGTCAAACATTAAGCCCTTATTGGCCTGAACTAGGCCTTATTAGAGCTGAATAGGGCCAAAACAGGGAGAAAACGAGGTTTTTAAGAGCCGAGAGTAGTATTATAAAGTTTTATATATAACTACTATAAATTAAACATTTTTTTATTCTTAATTTGGAAGTTTGATCAAAAGTGAAACTTTCAACCCTTATTGGGCCTTGTAAGAATCGAAAAGGGACTAAACGGGAAGAAAACATGGTTTTCAAGGGCCGTGATGGTATTACATAGTTTTTATATATAATTACTACTAATTAACCTTGTTTTTAGTGTTAATTAGGAAGTTTGATCAAGAGTCAAACTTGCAGCCCCGATTGGCCAGAACTAGGTCTTATAAGAGCCGAATAGGGACTAAAAGGGAGGAAAACATAGTTTTCAAGGGTTGTGAATGGTATTACATAGTTTATATGTACAATTACGACTAATTAACCTTATTTCTAGTGTTATTGAGAAGTTTGACTAAAAGTCAAACTTTCAGCCCTGTTTGGTCGGGACTAGACCTTATAACATAAGAGCCGAATAAGGTACAAACGGGAAAAATATGGTTTCCAAGAGCAAGGAGAAGTAATAAATAGTTTTATGTATTACTACTAATTAAACTTGTTTCTCGTCTTAATTGGGTAGTTTTATCATAAGTCAAACTTTCAGCCCCGATTGGCCTGAACTTGGCTTTATAAAAGACGAATGGGAGCAAACGTGAGGAAAACATGATTTTCAAGGGCCATGAAGGGTATTACATAGTTTCTATGTCCAATTACTACTAATTAACTTTGTTTCTAGTGTTAATTGAAAAGTTTGACCAAGAGTTAAACTTTCAGCCCCGATTGGCCTGAGTAAGCCTTATAAGAGCCGATTAGGGCCCAAACGGGGAGAAAACGAGGTTTTCAAGAGCCGAGAATAGTATGACATAGTTTTTATGTATAATTACCACTAATTAAACTTCTTTTTTGTCTTAATTATAAAGTTTGACCAAAAGTCAAACCTTCAGTCTTATTAGCCTGAACTAGGCCTTATTAGAGCCGAATAGGACTAAAACGGGAGAAAATAAGGTTTTCAAGTGCTGAGAGTGGTATTACATAGTGTTTATGTACAATTAGTACTAATTAACCTTATTTTTAGTGTTAATTAGAAAGTTTGACCAAGAGTCAAACTTTCAGCCCCTATCAGCCTGAACTAGGACTTATAAGAGCCGAACGTCTTATAAGAGCCGAATAGGGACCAAAAGGGAGAAAACATAGTTTTCAAGGGCCGGGAGTAGAATGACATAGTTTTATGTATAATTACTACTAATTAAACTTATTTCTATGTTTCACCAAAAGTAAAACTTTCATCTCCGATTGGCCTGAACTAGGCCTTATAAGAGCCAAATAGAGACCAAACGGGAGGAAAACATGATTTTCAAGGGCCGTGAATATAATTACTTAGTTTTTATGTATAATTACTACTAATTAATCTTTTTTATAGTGTTAATTGGGAAGTTTGACCAAAAGTCAAACTTTGCCCCAATTGGCGTGAACTAGGCCTTATAATAGCCGATTAAGGCCCAAACGGGGAGAAAACGAGGTTTTCAAGAGCCGAGAGTAGTAATACATAGTTTTTATGTATAATTACTACAAATTAAACTAGTTTTTAGTCTTAATTGAGAAGTTTTACTAAAAGTCAAGTTTTCAGCCCCGATTGGCCTGAAGTAGGCCTTATAAGAGCCGAATAGGACCCAAACGAGTGAAAAGGCGGTTTCCCATTAGGGCCCATTCTACTAATTAAATTGTTTTAAGTTTTAATTAGGAAGTTTGACCAAAAGTCAAACATTAAGCCCTTATTGGCCTGAACTAGGCCTTATTAGAGCTGAATAGGGCCAAAACAGGGAGAAAACGAGGTTTTTAAGAGCCGAGAGTAGTATTATAAAGTTTTATATATAACTACTATAAATTAAACATTTTTTTATTCTTAATTTGGAAGTTTGATCAAAAGTGAAACTTTCAACCCTTATTGGGCCTTGTAAGAATCGAAAAGGGACTAAACGGGAAGAAAACATGGTTTTCAAGGGCCGTGATGGTATTACATAGTTTTTATATATAATTACTACTAATTAACCTTGTTTTTAGTGTTAATTAGGAAGTTTGATCAAGAGTCAAACTTGCAGCCCCGATTGGCCAGAACTAGGTCTTATAAGAGCCGAATAGGGACTAAAAGGGAGGAAAACATAGTTTTCAAGGGTTGTGAATGGTATTACATAGTTTATATGTACAATTACGACTAATTAACCTTATTTCTAGTGTTATTGAGAAGTTTGACTAAAAGTCAAACTTTCAGCCCTGTTTGGTCGGGACTAGACCTTATAACATAAGAGCCGAATAAGGTACAAACGGGAAAAATATAGTTTCGAAGAGCAAGGAGAAATAATAAATAGTTTTATGTATTACTACTAATTAAACTTGTTTCTCGTCTTAATTGGGTAGTTTTATCATAAGTCAAACTTTCAGCCCCGATTGACCTGAACTTGGCTTTATAAAAGCCGAATGGGACCAAACGTGAGGAAAACATGATTTTCAAGGGTCATGAAAGGTATTACATAGTTTCTATGTCCAATTGCTACTAATTAACTTTGTTTCTAGTGTTAATTGAAAAGTTTGACCAAGAGTTAAACTTTCAGCCCCGATTGGCCTGAGTAAGCCTTATAAGAGCCGATTAGGGCCCAAACGGGGAGAAAACGAGGTTTTCAAGAGCCGAGAATAGTATGACATAGTTTTTATGTATAATTACCACTAATTAAACTTCTTTTTTGTCTTGATTATAAAGTTTGACTAAAGTCAAACCTTCAGTCTTATTAGCCTGAACTAGGCCTTATTAGAGCCGAATAGGACTAAAACGGGAGAAAATAAGGTTTTCAAGTGCTAAGAGTGGTATTACATAGTGTTTATTACAATTAGTACTAATTAACCTTATTTTTAGTGTTAATTAGAAAGTTTGACCAAGAGTCAAACTTTCAGCCCCTATCAGCCTGAACTAGGCCTTATAAGAGCCGAACGTCTTATAAGAGCCGAATTGGGACCAAAAGGGAGAAAACATAGTTTTCAAGGGCCGGGAGTAGAATGACATAGTTTTTATGTATAATTACTACTAATTAAACTTATTTCTATGTTTGACAAAAGTAAAACTTTCATCTCCGATTGGCCTGAACTAGGCCTTATAAGAGCCAAATAGAGACCAAACGGGAGGAAACATGGTTTTCAAGGGCCGTGAATAGAATTACATAGTTTTTATGTATAATTACTACTAATTAATCTTTTTTATAGTGTTAATTGGGAAGTTTGACCAAAAGTCAAACTTTGGCCCCAATTGGCGTGAACTAGGCCTTATAATAGCCGATTAAGGCCCAAACGGGGAGAAAACGAGGTTTTCAAGAGCCGAGAGTAGTAATACATAGTTTTTATGTATAATTACTACAAATTAAACTAGTTTTTAGTCTTAATTGAGAAGTTTTACTAAAAGCCAAGTTTTCAGCCCCGATTGGCCTGAAGTAGGCCTTATAAGAGCCGAATAGGACCCAAACGGGTGAAAAGGCGGTTTCCCATTAGGGCCCATTCTACTGATTAAAATTGTTTTAAGTTTTAATTAGGAAGTTTGACCAAAAGTCAAAATTAAGCCCTTATTGGCCTGAACTAGGCCTTATTAGAGCTGAATAGGGCCAAAACAGGGAGAAAACGAGGTTTTTAAGAGCCGAGAGTAGTATTATAAAGTTTTATATATAAATACTATAAATTAAACATTTTTTTATTCTTAATTTGGAAGTTTGATCAAAAGTGAAACTTTCAACCCTGATTGGGCCTTGTAAGAATCGAAAAGGGACTAAACGGGAAGAAAACATGGTTTTCAAGGGCCGTGATGGTATTACATAGTTTTTATATATAATTACTACTAATTAATCTTGTTTTTAGTGTTAATTAGGAAGTTTGATCAAGAGTCAAACTTGCAGCCCCGATTGGCCAGAACTAGGTCTTATAAGAGCCGAATATGAACTAAAAGGGAGGAAAACATAGTTTTCAAGGGTTGTGAATGGTATTACATAGTTTATATGTACAATTACGACTAATTAACCTTATTTCTAGTGTTATTGAGAAGTTTGACTAAAAGTCAAACTTTCAGCCCTGTTTGGTCGGGACTAGACCTTATAACATAATAACCGAATAAGGTACAAACGGGAAAAATATGGTTTCCAAGAGCAAGGAGAAGTAATAAATAGTTTTATGTATTACTACTAATTAAACTTGTTTCTCGTCTTAATTGGGTAGTTTTATCATAAGTCAAACTTTCAGCCCCGATTGGCCTGAACTTGGCTTTATAAAAGACGAATAGGGAGCAAACGTGAGGAAAACAAGATTTTCAAGGGCCATGAAAGGTATTACATAGTTTCTATGTCCAATTTCTACTAATTAACTTTATTTCTAGTGTTAATTGAAAAGTTTGACCAAGAGTTAAACTTTCAGCCCCGATTGGCCTGAGTAAGCCTTATAAGAGCCGATTTGGGCCCAAACGGGGAGAAAACGAGGTTTTCAAGAGCCGAGAATAGTATGACATAGTTTTTATGTATAATTACCACTAATTAAACTTCTTTTTTGTCTTAATTATAAAGTTTGACAAAAGTCAAACCTTCAATCTTATTAGCCTGAATTAGGCCTTATTAGAGCCGAATAGGACTAAAACGGGAGAAAATAAGGTTTTCAAGTGCTGAGAGTGGTATTACATAGTGTTTATGTACAATTAGTACTAATTAACCTTATTTTTAGTGTTAATTAGAAAGTTTGACCAAGAGTCAAACTTTCAGCCCCTATCAGCCTGAACTAAGACTTATAAGAGCCGAACGTCTTATAAGAGCCGAATAGGGACCAAAAGGGAGAAAACATAGTTTTCAAGGGCCGGGAGTAGAATGACATAGTTTTTATGTATAATTACTACTAATTAAACTTATTTCTATTTTTCACCAAAAGTAAAACTTTCATCTCCGATTGGCCTGAACTAGGCCTTATAAGAGCCAAATAGAGACCAAACGGGAGGAAAACATGATTTTCAAGGGCCGTGAATATAATTACATAGTTTTTATGTATAATTACTACTAATTAATCTTTTTTATAGTGTTAATTGGGAAGTTTGACCAAAAGTCAAACTTTGGCCCCAATTGGCGTGAACTAAGCCTTATAATAGCCGATTAAGGCCCAAACGGGGAGAAAACGAGGTTTTCAAGAGCCGAGAGTAGTAATACATAGTTTTTATGTATAATTACTACAAATTAAACTAGTTTTTAGTCTTAATTGAGAAGTTTTACTAAAAGTCAAGTTTTCAGCCCCGATTGGCCTGAAGTAGGCCTTATAAGAGCCGAATAGGACCCAAACGGGTGAAAAGGCGGTTTCCCATTAGGGCCCATTCTACTAATTAAAATTGTTTTAAGTTTTAATTAGGAAGTTTAACCAAAAGTCAAACATTAAGCCCTTATTGGCCTGAACTAGGCCTTATTAGAGCTGAATAGGGCCAAAACAGGGAGAAAACGAGGTTTTTAAGAGCCGAGAGTAGTATTATAAAGTTTTTATATATAACTACTATAACTTAAACATTTTTTTATTCTTAATTTGGAAGTTTGATAAAAAGTGAAACTTTCAAACCTTATTGGGCCTTGTAAGAATCGAAAAGGGACTAAACGGGAAGAAAACATTGTTTTCAAGGGCCGTGATGGAATTACATAGTTTTTATATATAATTACTACTAATTAACCTTGTTTTTAGTGTTAATTAGGAAGTTTGATCAAGAGTCAAACTTGCAGCCCCGATTGGCCAGAACTAGGTCTTATAAGAGCCGAATAGGGACTAAAAGGGAGGAAAATATAGTTTTCAAGGGTTGTGAATGGTATTACATAGTTTATATGTACAATTACGACTAATTAACCTTATTTCTAGTGTTATTGAGAAGTTTGACTAAAAGTCAAACTTTCAGCCCTGTTTGGTCGGGACTAGACCTTATAACATAAGAGCCGAATAAGGTACAAACGGGAAAAATATGGTTTCCAAGAGCAAGGAGAAGTAATAAATAGTTTTATGTATTACTACTAATTAAACTTGTTTCTCGTCTTAATTGGGTAGTTTTATCATAAGTCAAACTTTCAGCCCCGATTGGTCTGAACTTGGCTTTATAAAAGCCGAATGGGACCAAACGTGAGGAAAACAAGATTTTCAAGGGCCATGAAGGGTATTACATAGTTTCTATGTACAATTACTACTAATTAACTTTGTTTCTAGTATTAATTGAAAAGTTTGACCAAAAGTTAAACTTTCAGCCCCGATTGGCCTGAGTAAGCCTTATAAGAGCCAATTAGGGCCCAAACGGGGAGAAAACGAGGTTTTCAAGAGCCGAGAATAGTATGACATAGTTTTTATGTATAATTACCACTAATTAAACTTCTTTTTTGTCTTAATTATAAAGTTTGACCAAAAGTCAAACCTTCAGTCTTATTAGCCTGAACTAGGCCTTATTAGAGCCGAATAGGACTAAAACGGGAGAAAATAAGGTTTTCAAGTGCTGAGAGTGGTATTACATAGTGTATATATACAATTAGTACTAATTAACCTTATTTTTAGTGTTAATTAGAAAGTTTGACCAAGAGTCAAACTTTCAGCCCCTATCAGCCTGAACTAGGCCTTATAAGAGCTGAACGTCTTATAAGAGCCGAATAGGGACCAAAAGGGAGAAAACATAGTTTTCAAGGGCCGGGAGTAGAATGACATAGTTTTTATGTATAATTACTACTAATTAAACTTATTTCTATGTTTAACCAAAAGTAAAACTTTCATCTCCGATTGGCCTGAACTAGGCCTTATAAGAGCCAAATAGAGACCAAACGGGAGGAAAACATGGTTTTCAAGGGCCGTGAAAAGAATTACATAGTTTTTATGTATAATTACTACTAATTAATCTTTTTTATAGTGTTAATTGGGAAGTTTGACCAAAAGTCAAACTTTGGCCCTAATTGGCGTGAACTAGGCCTTATAATAGCCGATTAAGGCCCAAACGGGGAGAAAACGAGGTTTTCAAGAGCCGAGAGTAGTAATACATAGTTTTTATGTATAATTACTATAAATTAAACTAGTTTTTAGTCTTAATTGAGAAGTTTTACTAAAAGCCAAGTTTTCAGCCCCGATTAGCCTGAAGTAGGCCTTATAAGAGCCGAATAGGACCCAAACGGGTGAAAAGGCGGTTTCCCATTAGGGCCCATTCTACTAATTAAAATTGTTTTAAGTTTTAATTAGGAAGTTTGACCAAAAGTCAAACATTAAGCCCTTATTGGCCTGAACTAGGCCTTATTAGAGCTGAATAGGGCCAAAACAGGGAGAAAACGAGGTTTTTAAGAGCCGAGAGTAGTATTATAAAGTTTTATATATAACTACTATAAATTAAACATGTTTTTATTATTAATTTGGAAGTTTGATCAAAAGTGAAACTTTCAACCCTGATTGGGCCTTGTAAGAATCGAAAAGGGACTAAACGGGAAAAAAACATGGTTTTCAAGGGCCGTGATGGTATTACATAGTTTTTATATATAATTACTACTAATTAACCTTGTTTTTAGTGTTTATTAGGAAGTTTGATCAAGAGTCAAACTTGCAGCCCCGATTGGCCAGAACTAGGTCTTATAAGAGCCGAATATGGACTAAAAGGGAGGAAAACATAGTTTTCAAGGGTTGTGAATGGTATTACATAGTTTATATGTACAATTACGACTAATTAACCTTATTTCTAGTGTTATTGAGAAGTTTGACTAAAAGTCAAACTTTCAGCCCTGTTTGGTCGGGACTAGACCTTATAACATAATAACCGAATAAGGTACAAACGGGAAAAATATGGTTTCCAAGAGCAAGGAGAAGTAATAAATAGTTTTATGTATTACTACTAATTAAACTTGTTTCTCGTCTTAATTGGGTAGTTTTATCATAAGTCAAACTTTCAGCCCCGATTGGCCTGAACTTGGCTTTATAAAAGACGAATAGGGAGCAAACGTGAGGAAAACAAGATTTTCAAGGGCCATGAAAGGTATTACATAGTTTCTATGTCCAATTGCTACTAGTTAACTTTATTTCTAGTGTTAATTGAAAAGTTTGACCAAGAGTTAAACTTTCAGCCCCGATTGGCCTGAGTAAGCCTTATAAGAGCCGATTTGGGCCCAAACGGGGAGAAAACGAGGTTTTCAAGAGCCGAGAATAGTATGACATAGTTTTTATGTATAATTACCACTAATTAAACTTCTTTTTTGTCTTAATTATAAAGTTTGACCAAAAGTCAAACCTTCAGTCTTATTAGCCTGAATTAGGCCTTATTAGAGCCGAATAGGACTAAAACGGGAGAAAATAAGGTTTTCAAGTGCTGAGAGTGGTATTACATAGTGTTTATGTACAATTAGTACTAATTAACCTTATTTTTAGTGTTAATTAGAAAGCTTGACCAAGAGTCAAACTTTCAGCCCCTATCAGCCTGAACTAAGACTTATAAGAGCCGAACGTCTTATAAGAGCCGAATAGGGACCAAAAGGGAGAAAACATAGTTTTAAGGGCCGGGAGTAGAATGACATAGTTTTTATGTATAATTACTACTAATTAAACTTATTTCTATGTTTCACCAAAAGTAAAACTTTCAACTCCGATTGGCCTGAACTAGGCCTTATAAGAGCCAAATAGAGACCAAACGGGAGGAAAACATGATTTTCAAGGGCCGTGAATATAATTACTTAGTTTTTATGTATAATTACTACTAATTAATCTTTTTTATAGTGTTAATTGGGAAGTTTGACCAAAAGTCAAACTTTGGCCCAATTGACGTGAACTAGGCCTTATAATAGCCGATTAAGGCCCAAACGGGGAGAAAACGAGGTTTTCAAGAGCCGAGAGTAGTAATACATAGTTTTTATGTATAATTACTACAAATTAAACTAGTTTTTAGTCTTAATTGAGAAGTTTTACTAAAAGTCAAGTTTTCAGCCCCGATTGGCCTGAAGTAGGCCTTATAAGAGCCGAATAGGACCCAAACGGGTGAAAAGGCGGTTTCCCATTAGGGCCCATTCTACTAATTAAAATTGTTTTAAGTTTTAATTAGGAAGTTTGACCAAAAGTCAAACATTAAGCCCTTATTGGCCTGAACTAAGCCTTATTAGAGCTGAATAGGGCCAAAACAGGGAGAAAACGAGGTTTTTAAGAGCCGAGAGTAGTATTATAAAGTTTTTATATATAACTATTATAACTTAAACATTTTTTTATTCTTAATTTGGAAGTTTGATAAAAAGTGAAACTTTCAACCCTTATTGGGCCTTGTAAGAATCGAAAAGGGACTAAACGGGAAGAAAACATGGTTTTCAAGGGCCGTGATGGTATTACATAGTTTTTATATATAATTACTACTAATTAACCTTGTTTTTAGTGTTAATTAGGAAGTTTGATCAAGAGTCAAACTTGCAGCCCCGATTGGCCAGAACTAGGTCTTATAAGAGCCGAATAGGAACTAAAAGGGAGGAAAACATAGTTTTCAAGGGTTGTGAATGGTATTACATAGTTTATATGTACAATTACGACTAATTAACCTTATTTCTAGTGTTATTGAGAAGTTTGACTAAAAGTCAAACTTTCAGCCCTGTTTGATCGGGACTAGACCTTATAACATAAGAGCCGAATAAGGTACAAACGGGAAAAATATGGTTTCCAAGAGCAAGGAGAAGTAATAAATAGTTTTATGTATTACACTAATTAAACTTGTTTCTCGTCTTAATTGGGTAGTTTTATCATAAGTCAAACTTTCAGCCCCGATTGGCCTGAACTTGGCTTTATAAAAGCCGAATGGGACCAAACGTGAGGAAAACATGATTTTCAAGGGCCATGAAGGGTATTACATAGTTTCTATGCACAATTACTACTAATTAACTTTGTTTCTAGTATTAATTGAAAAGTTTGACCAAAAGTTAAACTTTCAGCCCCGATTGGCCTGAGTAAGCCTTATAAGAGCCAATTAGGGCCCAAACGGGGAGAAAACGAGGTTTTCAAGAGCCGAGAATAGTATGACATAGTTTTTATGTATAATTACCACTAATTAAACTTCTTTTTTGTCTTAATTATAAAGTTTGACCAAAAGTCAAACCTTCAGTCTTATTAGCTTGAACTAGGCCTTATTAGAGCCGAATAGGACTAAAACGGGAGAAAATAAGGTTTTCAAGTGCTGAGAGTGGTATTACATAGTGTTTATTTACAATTAGTACTAATTAACCTTATTTTTAGTGTTAATTAGAAAGTTTGACCAAGAGTCAAACTTTCAGCCCCTATCAGCCTGAACTAGGCCTTATAAGAGCCGAACGTCTTATAAGAGCCGAATAGGGACCAAAAGGGAGAAAACATAGTTTTCAAGGGCCGGGAGTAGAATGACATAGTTTTTATGTATAATTACTACTAATTAAACTTATTTCTATGTTTGACCAAAAGTAAAACTTTCATCTCCGATTGGCCTGAACTAGGCCTTATAAGAGCCAAATAGAGACCAAACGGGAGGAAAACATGTTTTCAAGGGCCGTGAATAGAATTACATAGTTTTTATGTATAATTACTACTAATTAATCTTTTTTATAGTGTTAATTGGGAAGTTTGACCAAAAGTCAAACTTTGGCCCCAATTGGCGTGAACTAGGCCTTATAATAGCCGATTAAGGCCCAAACGGGGAGAAAACGAGGTTTTCAAGAGCCGAGAGTAGTAATACATAGTTTTTATGTATAATTACTACAAATTAAACTAGTTTTTAGTCTTAATTGAGAAGTTTTACTAAAAGTCAAGTTTTCAGCCCCGATTGGCCTGAAGTAGGCCTTATAAGAGCCGAATAGGACCCAAACGGGTGAAAAGGCGGTTTCCCATTAGGGCCCATTCTACTAATTAAAATTGTTTTAAGTTTTAATTAGGAAGTTTGACCAAAAGTCAAACATTAAGCCCTTATTGGCCTGAACTAGGCCTTATTAGAGCTGAATAGGGCCAAAACAGGGAGAAAACGAGGTTTTTAAGAGCCGAGAGTAGTATTATAAAGTTTTTATATATAACTATTATAACTTAAACATTTTTTTATTCTTAATTTGGAAGTTTGATAAAAAGTGAAACTTTCAACCCTTATTGGGCCTTGTAAGAATCGAAAAGGGACTAAACGGGAAGAAAACATGGTTTTCAAGGGCCGTGATGGTATTACATAGTTTTTATATATAATTACTACTAATTAACCTTGTTTTTAGTGTTAATTAGGAAGTTTGATCAAGAGTCAAACTTGCAGCCCCGATTGGCCAGAACTAGGTCTTATAAGAGCCGAATAGGGACTAAAAGGGAGGAAAACATAGTTTTCAAGGGTTGTGAATGGTATTACATAGTTTATATGTACAATTACGACTAATTAACCTTATTTCTAGTGTTATTGAGAAGTTTGACTAAAAGTCAAACTTTCAGCCCTGTTTGATCGGGACTAGACCTTATAACATAAGAGCCGAATAAGGTACAAACGGGAAAAATATGGTTTCCAAGAGCAAGGAGAAGTAATAAATAGTTT
The DNA here is from genome assembly GCA_038442645.1 of Agave tequilana. NCBI lineage: Eukaryota > Viridiplantae > Streptophyta > Magnoliopsida > Asparagales > Asparagaceae > Agave > Agave tequilana. The sequence continues at coordinate 31,688 of JAVJIF010019594.1, read as the reverse complement.
TATGTATTACACTAATTAAACTTGTTTCTCGTCTTAATTGGGTAGTTTTATCATAAGTCAAACTTTCAGCCCCGATTGGCCTGAACTTGGCTTTATAAAAGCCGAATGGGACCAAACGTGAAGAAAACATGATTTTCAAGGGCCATGAAGGGTATTACATAGTTTCTATGCACAATTACTACTAATTAACTTTGTTTCTAGTATTAATTGAAAAGTTTGACCAAAAGTTAAACTTTCAGCCCCGATTGGCCTGAGTAAGCCTTGTAAGAGCCAATTAGGGCCCAAACGGGGAGAAAACGAGGTTTTCAAGAGCCGAGAATAGTATGCCATAGTTTTTATGTATAATTACCACTAATTAAACTTCTTTTTTGTCTTAATTATAAAGTTTGACCAAAAGTCAAACCTTCAGTCTTATTAGCTTGAACTAGGCCTTATTAGAGCCGAATAGGACTAAAACGGGAGAAAATAAGGTTTTCAAGTGCTGAGAGTGGTATTACATAGTGTTTATTTACAATTAGTACTAATTAACCTTATTTTTAGTGTTAATTAGAAAGTTTGACCAAGAGTCAAACTTTCAGCCCCTATCAGCCTGAACTAGGCCTTATAAGAGCCGAACGTCTTATAAGAGCCGAATAGGGACCAAAAGGGAGAAAACATAGTTTTCAAGGGCCGGGAGTAGAATGACATAGTTTTTATGTATAATTACTACTAATTAAACTTATTTCTATGTTTGACCAAAAGTAAAACTTTCATCTCCGATTGGCCTGAACTAGGCCTTATAAGAGCCAAATAGAGACCAAACGGGAGGAAAACATGGTTTTCAAGGGCCGTGAATATAATTACTTAGTTTTTATGTATAATTACTACTAATTAATCTTTTTTATAGTGTTAATTGGGAAGTTTGACCAAAAGTCAAACTTTGCCCCAATTGGCGTGAACTAGGCCTTATAATAGCCGATTAAGGCCCAAACGGGGAGAAAACGAGGTTTTCAAGAGCCGAGAGTAGTAATACATAGTTTTTATGTATAATTACTACAAATTAAACTAGTTTTTAGTCTTAATTGAGAAGTTTTACTAAAAGTCAAGTTTTCAGCCCCGATTGGCCTGAAGTAGGCCTTATAAGAGCCGAATAGGACCCAAACGGGTGAAAAGGCGGTTTCCCATTAGGGCCCATTCTACTAATTAAACTTGTTTTAAGTTTTAATTAGGAAGTTTGACCAAAAGTCAAACATTAAGCCCTTATTGGCCTGAACTAGGCCTTATTAGAGCTGAATAAGGCCAAAACAGGGAGAAAACGAGGTTTTTAAGAGCCGAGAGTAGTATTATAAAGTTTTATATATAACTACTATAAATTAAACATTTTTTTATTCTTAATTTGGAAGTTTGATCAAAAGTGAAACTTTCAACCCTTATTGGGCCTTGTAAGAATTGAAAAGGGACTAAACGGGAAGAAAACATGGTTTTCAAGGGCCGTGATGGTATTACATAGTTTTTATATATAATTACTACTAATTAACCTTATTTTTAGTGTTAATTAGGAAGTTTGATCAAGAGTCAAACTTGCAGCCCCGATTGGCCAGAACTAGGTCTTATAAGAGCCGAATAGGGACTAAAAGGGAGGAAAACATAGTTTTCAAGGGTTGTGAATGGTATTACATAGTTTATATGTACAATTACGACTAATTAACCTTATTTCTAGTGTTATTGAGAAGTTTGACTAAAAGTCAAACTTTCAGCCCTGTTTGGTCGGGACTAGACCTTATAACATAAGAGCCGAATAAGGTACAAACGGGAAAAATATGGTTTCGAAGAGCAAAGGAGAAAATAAATAGTTTTATGTATTACTACTAATTAAACTTGTTTCTCGTCTTAATTGGGTAGTTTTATCATAAGTCAAACTTTCAGCCCCGATTGACCTGAACTTGGCTTTATAAAAGCCGAATGGGACCAAACGTGAGGAAAACATGATTTTCAAGGGTCATGAAAGGTATTACATAGTTTCTATGTCCAATTGCTACTAATTAACTTTGTTTCTAGTATTAATTGAAAAGTTTGACCAAAAGTTAAACTTTCAGCCCCGATTGGCCTGAGTAAGCCTTATAAGAGCCAATTAGGGCCCAAACGGGGAGAAAACGAGGTTTTCAAGAGCCGAGAATAGTATGACATAGTTTTTATGTATAATTACCACTAATTAAACTTCTTTTTTGTCTTAATTATAAAGTTTGACTAAAGTCAAACCTTCAGTCTTATTAGCCTGAACTAGGCCTTATTAGAGCCGAATAGGACTAAAACGGGAGAAAATAAGGTTTTCAAGTGCTGAGAGTGGTATTACATAGTGTTTATATACAATTAGTACTAATTAACCTTATTTTTAGTGTTAATTAGAAAGTTTGACCAAGAGTCAAACTTTCAGCCCCTATCAGCCTGAACTAGGCCTTATAAGAGCCGAACGTCTTATAAGAGCCGAATGGGACCAAAAGGGAGAAAACATAGTTTTCAAGGGCCGGGAGTAGAATGACATAGTTTTTATGTATAATTACTACTAATTAAACTTATTTCTATGTTTGACTAAAAGTAAAACTTTCATCTCCGATTGGCCTAAACTGGCCTTATAAGAGCCAAATAGAGACCAAACGGGAGGAAAACATGGTTTTCAAGGGCCGTGAATAGAATTACATAGTTTTTATGTATAATTACTACTAATTAATCTTTTTTATAGTGTTAATTGGGAAGTTTGACCAAAACTCAAACTTTGGCCCCAATTGGCGTGAACTAGGCCTTATAATAGCCGATTAAGGCCCAAACGGGGAGAAAACGAGGTTTTCAAGAGCCGAGAGTAGTAATACATAGTTTTTATGTATAATTACTACAAATTAAACTAGTTTTTAGTCTTAATTGAGAAGTTTTACTAAAAGCCAAGTTTTCAGCCCCGATTGGCCTGAAGTAGGCCTTATAAGAGCCGAATAGGACCCAAACGGGTGAAAAGGCGGTTTCCCATTAGGGCCCATTCTACTAATTAAAATTGTTTTAAGTTTTAATTAGGAAGTTTGACCAAAAGTCAAAATTAAGCCCTTATTGGCCTGAACTAGGCCTTATTAGAACTGAATAGGGCCAAAACAGGGAGAAAACGAGGTTTTTAAGAGCCGAGAGTAGTATTATAAAGTTTTATATATAAATACTATAAATTAAACATTTTTTTATTCTTAATTTGGAAGTTTGATCAAAAGTGAAACTTTCAACCCTGATTGGGCCTTGTAAGAATCGAAAAGGGACTAAACGGGAAGAAAACATGGTTTTCAAGGGCCGTGATGGTATTACATAGTTTTTATATATAATTACTACTAATTAATCTTGTTTTTAGTGTTAATTAGGAAGTTTGATCAAGAGTCAAACTTGCAGCCCCGATTGGCCAGAACTAGGTCTTATAAGAGCCGAATATGAACTAAAAGGGAGGAAAACATAGATTTCAAGGGTTGTGAATGGTATTACATAGTTTATATGTACAATTACGACTAATTAACCTTATTTCTAGTGTTATTAAGAAGTTTGACTAAAAGTCAAACTTTCAGCCCTGTTTGGTCGGGACTAGACCTTATAACATAATAACCGAATAAGGTACAAACGGGAAAAATATGGTTTCCAAGAGCAAGGAGAAGTAATAAATAGTTTTATGTATTACTACTAATTAAACTTGTTTCTCGTCTTAATTGGGTAGTTTTATCATAAGTCAAACTTTCAGCCCCGATTGGCCTGAACTTGGCTTTATAAAAGACGAATAGGGAGCAAACGTGAGGAAAACAAGATTTTCAAGGGCCATGAAAGGTATTACATAGTTTCTATGTCCAATTCTACTAATTAACTTTATTTCTAGTGTTAATTGAAAAGTTTGACCAAGAGTTAAACTTTCAGCCCCGATTGGCCTGAGTAAGCCTTATAAGAGCCGATTTGGGCCCAAACGGGGAGAAAACGAGGTTTTCAAGAGCCGAGAATAGTATGACATAGTTTTTATGTATAATTACCACTAATTAAACTTCTTTTTTGTCTTAATTATAAAGTTTGACCAAAAGTCAAACCTTCAATCTTATTAGCCTGAATTAGGCCTTATTAGAGCCGAATAGGACTAAAACGGGAGAAAATAAGGTTTTCAAGTGCTGAGAGTGGTATTACATAGTGTTTATGTACAATTAGTACTAATTAACCTTATTTTTAGTGTTAATTAGAAAGTTTGACCAAGAGTCAAACTTTCAGCCCCTATCAGCCTGAACTAAGACTTATAAGAGCCGAACGTCTTATAAGAGCCGAATAGGGACCAAAAGGGAGAAAACATAGTTTTCAAGGGCCGGGAGTAGAATGACATAGTTTTTATGTATAATTACTACTAATTAAACTTATTTCTATGTTTCACCAAAAGTAAAACTTTCATCTCCGATTGGCCTGAACTAGGCCTTATAAGAGCCAAATAGAGACCAAACGGGAGGAAAACATGATTTTCAAGGGCCGTGAATATAATTACTTAGTTTTTATGTATAATTACTACTAATTAATCTTTTTTATAGTGTTAATGGGAAGTTTGACCAAAAGTCAAACTTTGGCCCCAATTGGCGTGAACTAAGCCTTATAATAGCCGATTAAGGCCCAAACGGGGAGAAAACGAGGTTTTCAAGAGCCGAGAGTAGTAATACATAGTTTTTATGTATAATTACTACAAATTAAACTAGTTTTTAGTCTTAATTGAGAAGTTTTACTAAAAGTCAAGTTTTCAGCCCCGATTGGCCTGAAGTAGGCCTTATAAGAGCCGAATAGGACCCAAACGGGTGAAAAGGCGGTTTCCCATTAGGGCCCATTCTACTAATTAAAATTGTTTTAAGTTTTAATTAGGAAGTTTGACCAAAAGTCAAACATTAAGCCCTTATTGGCCTGAACTAGGCCTTATTAGAGCTGAATAGGGCCAAAACAGGGAGAAAACGAGGTTTTTAAGAGCCGAGAGTAGTATTATAAAGTTTTATATATAACTACTATAACTTAAACATTTTTTTATTCTTAATTTGGAAGTTTGATAAAAAGTGAAACTTTCAAACCTTATTGGGCCTTGTAAGAATCGAAAAGGGACTAAACGGGAAGAAAACATTGTTTTCAAGGGCCGTGATGGTATTACATAGTTTTTATATATAATTACTACTAATTAACCTTGTTTTTAGTGTTAATTAGGAAGTTTGATCAAGAGTCAAACTTGCAGCCCCGATTGGCCAGAACTAGGTCTTATAAGAGCCGAATAGGGACTAAAAGGGAGGAAAACATAGTTTTCAAGGGTTGTGAATGGTATTACATAGTTTATATGTACAATTACGACTAATTAACCTTATTTCTAGTGTTATTGAGAAGTTTGACTAAAAGTCAAACTTTCAGCCCTGTTTGGTCGGGACTAGACCTTATAACATAAGAGCCGAATAAGGTACAAACGGGAAAAATATGGTTTCCAAGAGCAAGGAGAAGTAATAAATAGTTTTATGTATTACTACTAATTAAACTTGTTTCTCGTCTTAATTGGGTAGTTTTATCATAAGTCAAACTTTCAGCCCCGATTGGCCTGAACTTGGCTTTATAAAAGCCGAATGGGACCAAACGTGAGGAAAACATGATTTTCAAGGGCCATGAAGGGTATTACATAGTTTCTATATACAATTACTACTAATTAACTTTGTTTCTAGTATTAATTGAAAAGTTTGACCAAAAGTTAAACTTTCAGCCCCGATTGGCCTGAGTAAGCCTTATAAGAGCCAATTAGGGCCCAAACGGGGAGAAAACGAGGTTTTCAAGAGCCGAGAATAGTATGACATAGTTTTTATGTATAATTACCACTAATTAAACTTCTTTTTGTCTTAATTATAAAGTTTGACCAAAAGTCAAACCTTCAGTCTTATTAGCCTGAACTAGGCCTTATTAGAGCCGAATAGGACTAAAACGGGAGAAAATAAGGTTTTCAAGTGCTGAGAGTGGTATTACATAGTGTATATATACAATTAGTACTAATTAACCTTATTTTTAGTGTTAATTAGAAAGTTTGACCAAGAGTCAAACTTTCAGCCCCTATCAGCCTGAACTAGGCCTTATAAGAGCTGAACGTCTTATAAGAGCCGAATAGGGACCAAAAGGGAGAAAACATAGTTTTCAAGGGCCGGGAGTAGAATGACATAGTTTTTATGTATAATTACTACTAATTAAACTTATTTCTATGTTTAACCAAAAGTAAAACTTTCATCTCCGATTGGCCTGAACTAGGCCTTATAAGAGCCAAATAGAGACCAAACGGGAGGAAAACATGGTTTTCAAGGGCCGTGAAAAGAATTACATAGTTTTTATGTATAATTACTACTAATTAATCTTTTTTATAGTGTTAATTGGGAAGTTTGACCAAAAGTCAAACTTTGGCCCTAATTGGCGTGAACTAGGCCTTATAATAGCCGATTAAGGCCCAAACGGGGAGAAAACGAGGTTTTCAAGAGCCGAGAGTAGTAATACATAGTTTTTATGTATAATTACTATAAATTAAACTAGTTTTTAGTCTTAATTGAGAAGTTTTACTAAAAGCCAAGTTTTCAGCCCCGATTAGCCTGAAGTAGGCCTTATAAGAGCCGAATAGGACCCAAACGGGTGAAAAGGCGGTTTCCCATTAGGGCCCATTCTACTAATTAAAATTGTTTTAAGTTTTAATTAGGAAGTTTGACCAAAAGTCAAACATTAAGCCCTTATTGGCCTGAACTAGGCCTTATTAGAGCTGAATAGGGCCAAAACAGGGAGAAAACGAGGTTTTTAAGAGCCGAGAGTAGTATTATAAAGTTTTATATATAACTACTATAAATTAAACATGTTTTTATTATTAATTTGGAAGTTTGATCAAAAGTGAAACTTTCAACCCTGATTGGGCCTTGTAAGAATCGAAAAGGGACTAAACGGGAAAAAAACATGGTTTTCAAGGGCCGTGATGGTATTACATAGTTTTTATATATAATTACTACTAATTAACCTTATTTTTAGTGTTTATTAGGAAGTTTGATCAAGAGTCAAACTTGCAGCCCCGATTGGCCAGAACTAGGTCTTATAAGAGCCGAATATGGACTAAAAGGGAGGAAAACATAGTTTTCAAGGGTTGTGAATGGTATTACATAGTTTATATGTACAATTACGACTAATTAACCTTATTTCTAGTGTTATTGAGAAGTTTGACTAAAAGTCAAACTTTCAGCCCTGTTTGGTCGGGACTAGACCTTATAACATAATAACCGAATAAGGTACAAACGGGAAAAATATGGTTTCCAAGAGCAAGGAGAAGTAATAAATAGTTTTATGTATTACTACTAATTAAACTTGTTTCTCGTCTTAATTGGGTAGTTTTATCATAAGTCAAACTTTCAGCCCCGATTGGCCTGAACTTGGCTTTATAAAAGACGAATAGGGAGCAAACGTGAGGAAAACAAGATTTTCAAGGGCCATGAAAGGTATTACATAGTTTCTTTGTCCAATTGCTACTAGTTAACTTTATTTCTAGTGTTAATTGAAAAGTTTGACCAAGAGTTAAACTTTCAGCCCCGATTGGCCTGAGAAAGCCTTATAAGAGCCGATTTGGGCCCAAACGGGGAGAAAACGAGGTTTTCAAGAGCCGAGAATAGTATGACATAGTTTTTATGTATAATTACCACTAATTAAACTTCTTTTTTGTCTTAATTATAAAGTTTGACCAAAAGTCAAACCTTCAGTCTTATTAGCCTGAATTAGGCCTTATTAGAGCCGAATAGGACTAAAACGGGAGAAAATAAGGTTTTCAAGTGCTGAGAGTGGTATTACATAGTGTTTATGTACAATTAGTATTAATTAACCTTATTTTTAGTGTTAATTAGAAAGCTTGACCAAGTGTCAAACTTTCAGCCCCTATCAGCCTGAACTAAGACTTATAAGAGCCGAACGTCTTATAAGAGCCGAATAGGGACCAAAAGGGAGAAAACATAGTTTTTAAGGGCCGGGAGTAGAATGACATAGTTTTTATGTATAATTACTACTAATTAAACTTATTTCTATGTTTCACCAAAAGTAAAACTTTCAACTCCGATTGGCCTGAACTAGGCCTTATAAGAGCCAAATAGAGACCAAACGGGAGGAAAACATGATTTTCAAGGGCCGTGAATATAATTACTTAGTTTTTATGTATAATTACTACTAATTAATCTTTTTATAGTGTTAATTGGGAAGTTTGACCAAAAGTCAAACTTTGGCCCCAATTGACGTGAACTAGGCCTTATAATAGCCGATTAAGGCCCAAACGGGGAGAAAACGAGGTTTTCAAGAGCCGAGAGTAGTAATACATAGTTTTTATGTATAATTACTACAAATTAAACTAGTTTTTAGTCTAATTGAGAAGTTTTACTAAAAGTCAAGTTTTCAGCCCCGATTGGCCTGAAGTAGGCCTTATAAGAGCCGAATAGGACCCAAACGGGTGAAAAGGCGGTTTCCCATTAGGGCCCATTCTACTAATTAAAATTGTTTTAAGTTTTAATTAGGAAGTTTGACCAAAAGTCAAACATTAAGCCCTTATTGGCCTGAACTAAGCCTTATTAGAGCTGAATAGGGCCAAAACAGGGAGAAAACGAGGTTTTTAAGAGCCGAGAGTAGTATTATAAAGTTTTTTATATATAACTATTATAACTTAAACATTTTTTTATTCTTAATTTGGAAGTTTGATAAAAAGTGAAACTTTCAACCCTTATTGGGCCTTGTAAGAATCGAAAAGGGACAAACGGGAAGAAAACATGGTTTTCAAGGGCCGTGATGGTATTACATAGTTTTTATATATAATTACTACTAATTAACCTTGTTTTTAGTGTTAATTAGGAAGTTTGATCAAGAGTCAAACTTGCAGCCCCGATTGGCCAGAACTAGGTCTTATAAGAGCCTAATAGGAACTAAAAGGGAGGAAAACATAGTTTTCAAGGGTTGTGAATGGTATTACATAGTTTATATGTACAATTACGACTAATAACCTTATTTCTAGTGTTATTGAGAAGTTTGACTAAAAGTCAAACTTTCAGCCCTGTTTGATCGGGACTAGACCTTATAACATAAGAGCCGAATAAGGTACAAACGGGAAAAATATGGTTTCCAAGAGCAAGGAGAAGTAATAAATAGTTTTATGTATTACACTAATTAAACTTGTTTCTCGTCTTAATTGGGTAGTTTTATCATAAGTCAAACTTTCAGCCCCGATTGGCCTGAACTTGGCTTTATAAAAGCCGAATGGGACCAAACGTGAGGAAAACATGATTTTCAAGGGCCATGAAGGGTATTACATAGTTTCTATGCACAATTACTACTAATTAACTTTGTTTCTAGTATTAATTGAAAAGTTTGACCAAAAGTTAAACTTTCAGCCCCGATTGGCCTGAGTAAGCCTTATAAGAGCCAATTAGGGCCCAAACGGGGAGAAAACGAGGTTTTCAAGAGCCGAGAATAGTATGACATAGTTTTTATGTATAATTACCACTAATTAAACTTCTTTTTTGTCTTAATTATAAAGTTTGACCAAAAGTCAAACCTTCAGTCTTATTAGCTTGAACTAGGCCTTATTAGAGCCGAATAGGACTAAAACGGGAGAAAATAAGGTTTTCAAGTGCTGAGAGTGGTATTACATAGTGTTTATTTACAATTAGTACTAATTAACCTTATTTTTAGTGTTAATTAGAAAGTTTGACCAAGAGTCAAACTTTCAGCCCCTATCAGCCTGAACTAGGCCTTATAAGAGCCGAACGTCTTATAAGAGCCGAATAGGGACCAAAAGGGAGAAAACATAGTTTTCAAGGGCCGGGAGTAGAATGACATAGTTTTTATGTATAATTACTACTAATTAAACTTATTTCTATGTTTGACCAAAAGTAAAACTTTCATCTCCGATTGGCCTGAACTAGGCCTTATAAGAGCCAAATAGAGACCAAACGGGAGGAAAACATGGTTTTCAAGGGCCGTGAATAGAATTACATAGTTTTTATGTATAATTACTACTAATTAATCTTTTTTATAGTGTTAATTGGGAAGTTTGACCAAAAGTCAAACTTTGGCCCCAATTGGCGTGAACTAGGCCTTATAATAGCCGATTAAGGCCCAAACGGGGAGAAAACGAGGTTTTCAAGAGCCGAGAGTAGTAATACATAGTTTTTATGTATAATTACTACAAATTAAACTAGTTTTTAGTCTTAATTGAGAAGTTTTACTAAAAGCCAAGTTTTCAGCCCCGATTGGCCTGAAGTAGGCCTTATAAGAGCCGAATAGGACCCAAACGGGTGAAAAGGCGGTTTCCCATTAGGGCCCATTCTACTAATTAAAATTGTTTTAAGTTTTAATTAGGAAGTTTGACCAAAAGTCAAAATTAAGCCCTTATTGGCCTGAACTAGGCCTTATTAGAGCTGAATAGGGCCAAAACAGGGAGAAAACGAGGTTTTTAAGAGCCGAGAGTAGTATTATAAAGTTTTATATATAACTACTATAAATTAAACATTTTTTTATTCTTAATTTGGAAGTTTGATCAAAAGTGAAACTTTCAACCCAGATTGGGCCTTGTAAGAATCGAAAAGGGACTAAACGGGAAGAAAACATGGTTTTCAAGGGCCGTGATGGTATTACATAGTTTTTATATATAATTACTACTAATTAACCTTGTTTTTAGTGTTAATTAGGAAGTTTGATCAAGAGTCAAACTTGCAGCCCCGATTGGCCAGAACTAGGTCTTATAAGAGCCGAATATGAACTAAAAGGGAGGAAAACATAGTTTTCAAGGGTTGTGAATGATATTACATAGTTTATATATACAATTACGACTAATTAACCTTATTTCTAGTGTTATTGAGAAGTTTGACTAAAAGTCAAACTTTCAGCCCTGTTTGGTCGGGACTAGACCTTATAACATAATAACCGAATAAGGTACAAACGGGAAAAATATGGTTTCCAAGAGCAAGGAGAAGTAATAAATAGTTTTATGTATTACTACTAATTAAACTTGTTTCTCGTCTTAATTGGGTAGTTTTATCATAAGTCAAACTTTCAGCCCCGATTGGCCTGAACTTGGCTTTATAAAAGACGAATAGGGAGCAAACGTGAGGAAAACAAGATTTTCAAGGGCCATGAAAGGTATTACATAGTTTCTATGTCCAAATGCTACTAATTAACTTTATTTCTAGTGTTAATTGAAAAGTTTGACCAAGAGTTAAACTTTCAGCCCCAAGAGTTGAGACCGGGAAGGACGGATTTGGCCTGAGTAAGCCTTATAAGAGCCGATTTGGGCCCAAACGGGGAGAAAACGAGGTTTTCAAGAGCCGAGAATAGTATGACAAAGTTTTTATGTATAATTACCACTAATTAAACTTCTTTTTTGTCTTAATTATAAAGTTTGACCAAAAGTCAAACCTTCAGTCTTATTAGCCTGAATTAGGCCTTATTAGAGCCGAATAGGACTAAAACGGGAGAAAATAAGGTTTTCAAGTGCTGAGAGTGGTATTACATAGTGTTTATGTACAATTAGTACTAATTAACCTTATTTTTAGTGTTAATTAGAAAGTTTGACCAAGAGTCAAACTTTCAGCCCCTATCAGCCTGAACTAAGACTTATAAGAACCGAACGTCTTATAAGAGCCGAACGTCTTATAAGAGCCGAATAGGGACCAAAAGGGAGAAAACATAGTTTTCAAGGGCCGGGAGTAGAATGACATAGTTTTTATGTATAATTACTACTAATTAAACTTATTTCTATGTTTCACCAAAAGTAAAACTTTCATCTCCGATTGGCCTGAACTAGCCTTATAAGAGCCAAATAGAGACCAAACGGGAGGAAAACATGATTTTCAAGGGCCGTGAATATAATTACATAGTTTTTATGTATAATTACTACTAATTAATCTTTTTTATAGTGTTAATTGGGAAGTTTGATCAAAAGTCAAACTTTGGCCCCATTGGCGTGAACTAGGCCTTATAATAGCCGATTAAGGCCCAAACGGGGAGAAAACGAGGTTTTCAAGAGCCAAGAGTAGTAATACATAGTTTTTATGTATAATTACTACAAATTAAACTAGTTTTTAGTCTTAATTGAGAAGTTTTACTAAAAGCCAAGTTTTCAGCCCCGATTGGCCTGAAGTAGGCCTTATAAGAGCCGAATAGGACCGAAAACGGGTGAAAAGGCGGTTTCCCATTAGGGCCCATTCTACTAATTAAAATTGTTTTAAGTTTTAATTAGGAAGTTTGACCAAAAGTCAAACATTAAGCCTTTATTGGCCTGAACTAGGCCTTATTAGAGCTGAATAGGGCCAAAACAGGGAGAAAACGAGGTTTTTAAGAGCCGAGAGTAGTATTATAAAGTTTTATATATAACTACTATAACTTAAACATTTTTTTATTCTTAATTTGGAAGTTTGATAAAAGTGAAACTTTCAACCCTTATTGGGCCTTGTAAGAATCGAAAAGGGACTAAACGGGAAGAAAACATGGTTTTCAAGGGCCGTGATGGTATTACATAGTTTTTATATATAATTACTACTAATTAACCTTGTTTTTAGTGTTAACTTGGAAGTTTGATCAAGAGTCAAACTTGCAGCCCCGATTGGCCAGAACTAGGTCTTATAAGAGCCGAATAGGGACTAAAAGGGAGGAAAACATAGTTTTCAAGGGTTGTGAATGATATTACATAGTTTATATGTACAATTACGACTAATTAACCTTATTTCTAGTGTTATTGAGAAGTTTGACTAAAAGTCAAACTTTCAGCCCTGTTTGGTCGGGACTAGACCTTATAACATAAGAGCCGAATAAGGTACAAACGGGAAAAATATGGTTTCCAATAGCAAGGAGAAGTAATAAATAGTTTTATGTATTACACTAATTAAACTTGTTTCTCGTCTTAATTGGGTAGTTTTATCATAAGTCAAACTTTCAGCCCCGATTGGCCTGAACTTGGCTTTATAAAAGCCGAATGGGACCAAACGTGAGGAAAACATGATTTTCAAGGGCCATGAAGGGTATTACATAGTTTCTATGCACAATTACTACTAATTAACTTTGTTTCTAGTATTAATTGAAAAGTTTGACCAAAAGTTAAACTTTCAGCCCCGATTGGCCTGAGTAAGCCTTATAAGTGCCAATTAGGGCCCAAACGGGGAGAAAACGAGGTTTTCAAGAGCCGAGAATAGTATGACATACTTTTTATGTATAATTACCACTAATTAAACTTTTTTTTGTCTTAATTATAAAGTTTGACCAAAAGTCAAACCTTCAGTCTTATTAGCCTGAACTAGGCCTTATTAGAGCCGAATAGGACTAAAACGGGAGAAAATAAGGTTTTCAAGTGCTGAGAGTGGTATTACATAGTGTTTATGTACAATTAGTACTAATTAACCTTATTTTAGTGTTAATTAGAAAGTTTGACCAAGAGTCAAACTTTCAGCCCCTATCAGCCTGAACTAGGCCTTATAAGAGCCGAACGTCTTATAAGAGCTGAATAGGGACCAAAAGGGAGAAAACATAGTTTTCAAGGGCCGGGAGTAGAATGACATAGTTTTTATGTATAATTACTTCTAATTAAACTTATTTCTATGTTTGACCAAAAGTAAAACTTTCATCTCCGATTGGCCTGAACTAGGCCTTATAAGAGCCAAATGCAGACCAAACGGGAGGAAAACATGGTTTTCATGGGCCGTGAATAGAATTACATAGTTTTTATGTATAATTACTAATAATTAATCTTTTTTATAGTGTTAATTAGGAAGTTTGACCAAAAGTCAAACTTTGGCCCCAATTGGCGTGAACTAGGCCTTATAATAGCCGATTAAGGCCCAAACGAGGAGAAAACGAGGTTTTCAAGAGCCGAGAGTAGTAATACATAGTTTTTATGTATAATTACTACAAATTAAACTAGTTTTTAGTCTTAATTGAGAAGTTTTACTAAAAGCCAAGTTTTCAGCCCCGATTGGCCTGAAGTAGGCCTTATAAGAGCCGAATAGGACCCAAACGGGTGAAAAGGCGGTTTCCCATTAGGGCCCATTCTACTAATTAAAATTGTTTAAGTTTTAATTAGGATGTTTGACCAAAAGTCAAACATTAAGCCCTTATTGGCCTGAACTAGGCCTTATTAGAGCTGAATAGGGCCAAAACAGGGAGAAAACGAGGTTTTTAAGAGCCAAGAGTAGTATTATAAAGATTTTATATATAACTACTATAAATTAAACATTTTTTTATTCTTAATTTGAAAGTTTGATCAAAAGTGAAACTTTCAACCCTTATTGGGCCTTGTAAGAATCGAAAAGGGACTAAACGGGAAGAAAACATGGTTTTCAGGGTCGTGATGGTATTACATAGTTTTTATATATAATTACTACTAATTAACCTTGTTTTTAGTGTTAATTAGGAAGTTTGATCAAGAGTCAAACTTGCAGCCCCGATTGGCCAGAACTAGGTCTTATAAGAGCCGAATAGGGACTAAAAGGGAGGAAAACATAGTTTTCAAGGGTTGTGAATGGTATTACATAGTTTATATGTACAATTACGACTAATTAACCTTATTTCTAGTGTTATTGAGAAGTTTGACTAAAAGTCAAATTTTCAGCCCTGTTTGGTCGGGACTAGAGCTTATAACATAAGAGCCGAATAAGATACAAACGGGAAAAATATGGTTTCCAAGAGCAAGGAGAAGTAATAAATAGTTTTATGTATTACTACTAATTAAACTTGTTTCTCGTCTTAATTGGGTAGTTTTATCATAAGTCAAACTTTCAACCCCGATTGGCCTGAACTTGGCTTTATAAAAGCCAAATGGGACCAAACGTGAGGAAAACATGATTTTCAAGGGCCATGAAGGGTATTACATAGTTTCTATGTACAATTACTACTAATTAACTTTGTTTCTAGTATTAATTGAAAAGTTTGACCAAGAGTTAAACTTTCAGCCTCGATTGGCCTGATTAAGCCTTATAAGAGCCGATTATGGCCCAAACGGGGAGAAAACAAGGTTTTCAAGAGCCGAGAATAGTATGACATAGTTTTTATGTATAATTACCACTAATTAAACTTATTTTTAGTCTTAATTATAAAGTTTGACCAAAAGTCAAACCTTCAGTCTTATTAGCCTGAACTAGGCCTTATTAGAGCCGAATAGGACTAAAACGGGAGAAAATAAGGTTTTCAAGTGCTGAGAGTGGTATTACATAGTTTTTATGTGCAATTATACTAATTAACCTTATTTCTAGTGTTAATTAGAAAGTTTGACCAAGAGTCAAACTTTCAACCCCTATCAGCCTGAGCTAGCCTTATAAGAGCCGAACGTCTTATAAGAGCCAAATAGGGACCAAAAGGGAGAACATAGTTTTCAAGGGCCGGGAGTAGAATGACATAGTTTTTATGTATAATTACTACTAATTAAACTTATTTCTATGTTTGACCAAAAGTAAAACTTTCATCTCCGATTGGCCAGAACTAGGCCTTATAAGAGCCAAATAGAGACCAAACGGGAGGAAAACATGTTTTCAAGGGCCGTGAATAGAATTACATAGTTTTTATGTATAATTACTACTAATTAATCTTTTTTTATAGTGTTAATTGGGAAGTTTGACCAAAGGTCAAACTTTGAGCCCCAATTGGTGTAAACTATGAAATCACCTAGAGGGGGGGGTGATAGGTGATGGCTATATGAAATATGGCAATTTTGCGGAATTAAAAACTTTCACACACAAATAGCACAAATAAAGACTTGCAATAAATACAATAATTAAGGTGCAAGAATTGAAAGGAGTAGAGTTAGAGAAAATTGATCAAACGCAAATGCAAGGATGTGTTTCCGAGGTTCGAGCCACGCTCTACGTCCCCGCCTTCACACTTGAAGGATTTGCACTACTATCGTTGATCCCATCGGATCGCCAATACAAGGACACACTTGTCCCTTACACTTGTGATGCCGCAACACCACCCGAAGCTCACTAGCTCCCTTGAGGCCGATGCCTCTACAACTTCACTCCAAGAAGAAATGAGTGATCACACTTGATCACTTTACAAAAGCTCACTGCACAATCCTAGAACCAAATATGTAGATGTAAAGCTTTGGGATTGTGGTGTGCAAAATCTAGAGAGAAGCTAGAGGAATAGGCTACAAGTTGGGTGTTGGGAATTTAGGCTTTGGAAAATCTTTTATGAAGGAAAGCTTTGAAAATCTTTGTAAAACTCTTATGAAATATTTTGCAATAGTTGTCTAATCAATATGAGGTGACCCTCTATTTATAGGGGTCAAGAACAGCCTCAAAAACTCGTTGGAGACAAATCCCAAAAAGAAAAACAGTCAGAAAAACTAGCTGTTGGATCTGTCAGAACTTTTGACAGATTCCGGTCGACCGGGTCGGTCGACCGCCAACGGTCAAAAATATGACCGTTGGGGCTCATCGGTCGATCGGGTCGGTCGACCGAAAACTCCTGTAAACGTAAATGAACTTCGGTCGACCGGGTCGGTCGACTGATATAGACGTGCACAGTATTGTGCACATCGGTCGACCGGGCCGGTCGACCGGTTACTGTGAGTTCTGAAAAACAGAACTTCCAGAACCAGAAAACTTGGATTTTGGTTTTGGGTTTTGGGTAAGATTTTGGAACTTGTAAAACATGAAGTATAAGCATGTGTCATACTTCAATCATGTTAAAAATAGTTTGATAAAATTCTTTTGA
Source organism: Agave tequilana (assembly GCA_038442645.1). Classification (NCBI taxonomy): domain Eukaryota; kingdom Viridiplantae; phylum Streptophyta; class Magnoliopsida; order Asparagales; family Asparagaceae; genus Agave; species Agave tequilana. The sequence continues at coordinate 14,957 of JAVJIF010019594.1, read as the reverse complement.
ACACAAACTTGTTTTTCAATGAAAATGTTTTTCCAAAACTATTGTTTTTCTAAAAGCGTATTTTCAAATATGTTCTCTTTTAGAAATGGAATTGAAAAATCTTTTTGAAGCCATGAACCTAACTAAGAGGTGTGTGTGTGATAATCCCATAGCTCTACTTCTAATATCTAGCTTTGACAAAATATCTAAAATAAAAATAAGAATACAAGCTTGTTTTCTTCAATGTCTTGATCTTGTCTTGATCTTGTCTTGATCTTCATATCATCATCTTGATCCCAAAGCATCCTAGTTGTGCATAGCTGGGAATCTTCATTTTTGCGGCGTCCAAACTTGTGAGTCTTTTAGCGGAGCCGTCAAAAACCTGTTCTTGAACCTGAAATCCTTTTAACCAAAAATATTAGATACATAACTAAATATGTTTTGTTATCATCAAAATAACTGGGATAATGGCCTTTGGGCCAACAAACTAGGCCCTATAATAGCCGATTAAGGCCCAAACGGGGAGAAAATGAGGTTTTCAAGAGCCGAGAGTAGTAATACATAGTTTTTATGTATAATTACTACAAATTAAACTAGTTTCTAGTCTTAATTGAGAAGTTTTACTAAAAGTCAAGTTTTCAGCCCTGATTGGCCTGAAGTAGGCCTTATAAGAGCTGAATAGGGACCAAACGGGAGGAAAACATGATTTTCAAGGGCCGAGAAAGTATTACGTAGTTCTATATACAATTTCTATTGATTAACCTTTTTTCTAGTGTTAATTGGGAAGTTTGATCAGAACTGAAACTTTTAACCCCTATTGGCCTGAAAAGGCCTTATTAGAGCCTAATAGAATAGGGTCTAAACGGGGAGAAAATACAGTTTTCAAAAGTCAGGAGTAGTAATATATACTTTTTATGTATAATTATTTCTAATTATACTAGTTTCTATTCTTAATTGAGAAGTTTTACCAAAAGTGAAACTTTCAGTTCCGATTGGCCTGAACAAGACCATATAATGGCCGATTAAGGCCCAAACGGGGAGAAAACGAGGTTTCAAGAGCCGAGAGTAATAATACATAGTTTTTATGTATAATTTCTATTAATTAAACTAGTTTCTAGTCTTAATTGAGAAGTTTTACCAAGAGTCAAACTTTCAGCCCCGATTAGCCTGAACTAGACCTTATATGAGCCGAATAGGGCTCAAACGGGAGAAAACATGATTTTCAAGGGCTGAGGGTGGTATTGTATAGTTTCTATATACAATTATTACTAAATAACCTTGTTTCAAATATTAAATTGGAAAGTTTGACCAAAAATCAACTTTCAGCCCTGATTAGCCTGAACTAGTCCTTATAAGTGCCTAATAAGGTCCAACCGGGGAGAAAATACAATTTTCAAAAGCCGGAAGTAGTAATACAAAGTTTTTATATATAATTACTACTAATTAAACTAGTTTCTAGTCTTAATTGAGAAGTTTGACTAAAAGTCAAACTTTCAGCCCCGATTGACCTGAATTGGGCCTCATAAGAGCCAAATAGGGACCAAAACGGGAGGAAAACATGATTTTCAAAGGCCGTGAATGGTGTTACATTGTTTTTATGTATAATTACTTCTAATTAACCATGTTTCTAGTGTTAATGAGAAAGTTTGGCCAAAAGTCAAGCTTTCAGTCTCGATTGGCCTAAACTAGGTATTATAATAGCCGATTAGGGCCCAAACAGGGAGAAAATAAGGTTTTCAAGAGTCATTAGCAGTAGCACATAGTTTTTATGTATAATTATTACTAATTAAACTATTTTCTAGTCTTAATTAGAAAGTTTTACCAAAAATCAAACTTTCAGCCTCGATTGGCCTAAACTACACCTTATAAGAGCCGAATAGTGACTAAACGGAGGAAAATATGGTTTTCAAGGGCCGTAAAAGGTATTACATAGTGCTATGTACAATTAATACAGATTAACTTATTTCTAGTGTTAATTGAGAAGTTTGACTAAAATTGAAACTTTCAGCTCCAATTGGCCTGAATTAGGCCTTATAAGTACCTAATGGGTCCAATCAGAGAGAAAATACAGTTTTCAAAAGTCAGGAGTAGTATTATATAGTTTTTATGTATAATTATTACTAAATAAACTTATTTCTAGTCTTAATTTGAAAGTTTAACCAAAAGTCAAACTTTCAGCCCTTATTGGCCTGAACTGGGCCTTATAGAGCCGAATATGGCCCAAACCGGAAGAAAACATGATTTTCAAAAGCTTAGAGTGGTATTACATAGTTTCTATGTACAATTACTACTGATTTATTTTATTTCTAGCGTTAATTGGGATTACTGTCCTAAAGTCAAACTTGCACTCCGATTGGCCTAGGCCGCCATATAAGAGCCGAACAAGGTCCAAACAGGGGGAAATGAGGTTTTCAAGAGTCGGGAGTAGTATTACATAATTTTTATGTGTAATTACTACAAACTAAACTGTTTTCTAGTCTTAATTGGGAAGTTTTACCAAAAGTTAAATTTTCAGCCCCGATTGGTCTGAACAAGGCTTCATAAAAGTCGAATAGGGACCAAACGGGAGGAAAACATGGTTTTCTAGGACCATGAATGGTATTACATAGTTTCTATGTACAATTACTATTAATTAAATTTGTTTCTAGTGTTAATTAGAAAGTTTGACCAAGAGTCAAACTTTCAGCCCCGATTGGCCTGAATTAGGCCTTATAAGAGCCGATTAGGGCCCAACGAGGAGAAAATGATGTTTTCAAGAGCCAAGAGTAGTATGACGTAGTTTTTATGTATAAATACTGCTAACTAAACTTATTTTTAGTCTTAATTATAAAGTTTAACCAAAAGTTAAACCTTCAGTTCTTATTAGCCTTAACTAGGCCTCATTAGAGCCGAATAGAACCCAAAAGGGAGAAAACAAGGTTTTCAAGTGGTGAGAGTGATATTACATAGTTTTTATGTATAATTAGTACTAATTAACCTTATTTCTAGTGTTAATTAGAAAGTTTGACCAAAAGTCAAACTTTTAACCACTATTAGTTTGAATTAGGCCTTATAATAACCGAATAAAGTCCAAACAGGTAGAAAACGAGGTTTTCAAGAGATGGGAGTAGAATAACATTCTTTTTATATATTATTACTACTAATTAAACTTATTTCTAAGTTTGACCAAAGTCAAACTTTCAGCCCCGATTGGCGTGAACTAAGCCTTATAATAGCTAATTAGAGCCCAAACGGGGAGAAAACGAGGTTTTTTAAGAGCTAAGAGTAGTAATACATAGTTTTTTTGTATAATTACTACAAATTAAACAGTTTCTAGTCTTAATTTTGAGAAGTTTTACCAAAACTCAAACTTTTAGCCCCGATTGGCCTGAAGTATGCCGTATAAAAGCCAAATAGAGTCCAAACTTAAGGAAAAAATGTTTTCAAGTGGTGAGAGTAGTATTACATAGTTTTTATGAACAATTACTGCTAATGAACCATGTTTCTAGTGTTATTGGGAAGTTTGAGCTAAAATCAAACTTTCAACTCTGGTTAGCCTAAACTAAGCCTTATAAGAGCCAAATAGGGCTCAAACGGGTGAAAATACAGTTTTCAAGAGCCCAGAGTAGTGTTACATAGTTTTTTGTATAATTACTACTAAGTGAACTTGTTTTAAGGCTTAATTAGGAAGTTTGACCAAACGTCAAACCTTATAAGTGCATATTAGGGCCCAAACGGGAAGAAAATATGGTTTCAAGAGTTGACAATGGTATTACATAGTTCTTTGTAGAATTAATATAAATTAATCTTGTTTCTAGTTTTAATTGGGAAGTTTAACCAAAAGTCAAACTTTCAGCCCTGATTGGCCTGAACTAGGCCATATCAGAGCCGAACAAGGCTCACACGGGGAGAAAACGAGGTTTTCAAGGGCCGGGAGTAGAATGACATAGTTTTTATGTATAATTACTACTAATTAAACTTATTTCTATGCTTGACCAAAAGTAAACTTTCATCTCCGATTGGCCTGAACTAGGCCTTATAAGAGCCAAATAGAGACCAAACGGGAGGAAAACATGGTTTTCAAGGGCCGTGAAAAGAATTACATAGTTTTTATGTATAATTACTACTAATTAATCTTTTTTATAGTGTTAATTGGGAAGTTTGACCAAAACTTAAACTTTGAGCCCTAATTGGCGTGAACTAGGCCTTATAATAGCCGATTAAGGCCCAAACGGGAAGAAAACGAGGTTTTCAAGAGCCGAGAGTAGTAATACATAGTTTTTATGTATAATTACTACAAATTAAACTAGTTTCTAATCTTAATTGAGAAGTTTTACTAAAAGCCAAGTTTTTTGCCCCGATTGGCCTGAAGTAGGCCTTATAAGAGCTGAATAAGGACCAAACGGGAGGAAAACATAATTTTCAAGGGCCGAGAAAGGTATTACGTAGTTCTATATACAATTTCTATTGATTAACCTTTTTCTAGTGTTAATTGGGAAGTTTGACCAGAACTGAAACTTTTAGCCCCTATTGGCCTGAAAAGGGCCTTATAAGAGCTTAATAGGGTCTAAACGGGGAGGAAATACAGTTTTCAAAAGTCAGGAGTAGTAATATATAGTTTTTATGTATAATTATTACTAATTATGCTAGTTTCTAATCTTATTGAGAAGTTTTACCAAAAGTGAAACTTTCAGTTCCGATTGGCCTGAACAAGACCTTATAATGGCCGATTAAGGCCTAAACGGGGAGAAAACGAGGTTTCAAGAGCCGAGAGTAATAATAAATAGTTTTTTTTATGTATAATTACTATTAATTAAATTAGTTTCTAGTCTTAATTGAGAAGTTTACCAGAGTCAAACTTTCAGCCCCGATTAGCCTAAACTAGACCTTATATGAGCCGAATAGGCCCAAACGGGAGAAAACATGATTTTCAAGGGCTGAGAGTGGTATGTATTGTTTCTATATACAATTATAACTAATAAACCTTGTTTCTAATATTAAATTTGAAAGTTTGACCAAAAGTCAAACTTTCAGCCCTGATTAGCCTGAACTAGTCCTTATAAGTACCTAATAAGGTCCAACCGGGGAGAAAATATATTTTCAAAAGCCGAAAGTAGTAATACATAGTTTTTATGTATAATTACTACTAATTAAACTAGTTTCTAGTCTTAATTGAGAAGTTTGACTAAAAGTCAAACTTTCAACCCCGATTGGCCTGAACTGGGCCTCATAATAGCGCCGAATAGGGACCAAACGGGAGGAAAACATGGTTTTCAAAGGCGTGAATGGTGTTACATTATTTTTATGTATAATTACTTCTAATTAATCTTGTTTCTAGTGTTAATGAGAAAGTTTAACCAAAATCAAGCTTTCAGTCCTGACTGGCCTAAACTAGGCATTATAATAGCCGATTAGGGCCCTAACAGGTAGAAAATAAGGTTTTAAAGAGTCATTAGCAGTAGCACATAGTTTTTATGTATAATTATTACTGATTAAACTAGTTTCTAGTCTTAATTAGAAAGTTTTACCAAAAATCAAACTTTCAGCCTTGATTGACCTAAACTACACCTTATAAGAGCCGAATAGTGACTAAACGGGAGGAAAATATGGTTTTCAAGGGCCGTAAAAGGTATTACATAGTGCTATGTATAATTACTACTGATTAACCTTATTTCTAGTGTTAATTGAGAAGTTTGACTAAAATGAAACTTTCCGCTCCTATTGGCCTGAATTAGGCCTTATAAGAGCCTAATGGGTCCAATCAGAGAGAAAATATAGTTTTCAAAAGTCAGGAGTAGTATAATTTAATTTTTATGTATAATTATTACTAAATAAACTTATTTCTAGTCTTAATTGGAAACTTTGACCAAAAGTCAAACTTTCAAGCCCTTATTGGCCTGAACTAGGCCTTATAGAGCCCGAATATGGCCCAAACCGGAAGAAAACATGATTTTCAAGAGATTAGAGTGAGAGTTATTACATAGTTTTTATGTACATTACTACTAATTTATTTATTTCTAGCGTTAATTGGGATTACTGACCTAAAGTCAAACTTGCATCTCCGATTGGCCTAGGCCGCCATATAAGAGCCGAACAAGGCCCAAACAGGGGGAAATGAGGTTTTTCAAGAGTCGGGAGTAGTATTACATAATTTTTTATGTGTAATAATTACTACTAACAAAACTTTTCTTAGTCTTAATTGGGAAGTTTTATCAAAGTTCGATTGGCCTAAACCGGTCTTATAAGAGCCATATAGAGCCCAAATGAGGAGAAACCATGGTTTTCAGGATTCGGGAGTAGTTCACATAGTTTCTATGTATAAACTATACCAATTAATTTGTTTCTATTCTTAATTTGTAAGAGCCTAATTAGCCAGAATTAGGCCTTATAAGAGCCTAATTTGGGCCAAACAAGAGGAAAACATGATTTTTCAAGAGCTAAGAGTGATATTAGTTTCCATGTAAAATTACTGCGAATTAACCTTGTTTCTAGTGTAATTTTGGAAGTTTAATAAAAAATTAGACTTTAAGCCCTTGATAGCCTAAACTAGGCTTATAAGAGCCGAATAGGACCCAAACGGGAAGAAAATGAGGTTTTCAAGACTCAGGAGTAGTATAATATAGTTTTTATATATAATTATTACTAATTAAACTTGTTTCTAATCTTAATTGGAAACCATGGTTTTCAGGATTCGGGAGTAGTTCACATAGTTTCTATGTATAAACTATAACTAATTAATTTGTTTCTATTCTTAATTTGTAAGAGCCTAATTATCTAGAATTAGGCCTTATAAGTGCCTAACTGGGGCCAAACAAGAGGAAAACATGATTTTCAAGAGCTAAGAGTGATATTAGTTTCCATGTAAAATTACTGCGAATTACCTTGTTTCTAGTGTTAATTTGGAAGTTTTATAAAAAAATTAGACTTTTAAGCCCTTGATAGCCTAAACTAGGCTTATAAGAGCCGAATAGGACCCAAACGGGAAGAAAATGAGGTTTTCAAGACTCAGGAGTAGTATAATATAGTTTTTATATATAATTATTACTAATTAAACTTGTTTCTAATCTTAATTGGGATGTTTGACAAAAGTCATACTTTCAATACCGATTGGCTGAATAAGCCTTATAAGAGTCGAATAGGGCAAAAAACAGAGAGAAAACATGATTTTCAAGAGCAGTAGTAGAATCACATAGTTTTTATGTTCAATTACTACAAATTAAACTAGTTTTTAGTCTTAATCTGAAAGTTTGACCAAAGGTCAAACTTTTAGCCCCGATTGGCCTTAATTAGGCATTATAAAAGCCGAATAAGGCATAAAGGTGGAGAAAACATGGTTTCAGAGCCGGGGTAGTATCGCATAGTTTTTATGTAAAATTACTACTAATTAAACTTGTTTCTATTCTTAATCGGGAAGTTTGACCAAAAGTCAAACCTTTAGCCCTGATTGGCCTGAACTACACATTATAGGAGCTGATTAGGGCCCAAACTGGAGGAAAACATGGTTTTCAAGTGCTGAGAGTGGTATTACATAATTTTATGTATAATTACTGCTAATTAACCTTATTTCTAGTGTTAATTGAAAGTTTGACAAAAGTCAAACCTTCAGCCCCGATTGACCTGAACTGCACATTATATGTGCTGAATAGGGCCTAAACTGGAGGAGTCTTCAAGTACTGAGAGTGGTATTACATAGTTCTATGTGTACAATTACTGCTAATAAACCTTATTTCTAGTGTTAATTGAAAGTTTGACCAAAAGTCAAACTTTCAACCCTAATTGGCCTGAACTGGGCCTTATAAGAGCTGAATAGGGCCTAAACAGAGAAAAAAAACGAGATTTTCAAGAGCCAAAAAAAGTATTACATAGTTTTATATATAACCACTATAAATTAAACTTGTTTTTATTCTTAATCTGAAAGTTGACCAAAAGTTAAACTTTCAGCCCCGATTGGCCTGAACTCGGCCAAATAAGCACCAAATATGGCCCAAACCGGAGGAAAACGTGATTTACAAGAGCTGAGAGTGGTATTACATAGTTTCTATAAACAATTACTGTAATTAACCGTGTTTCTAGTATTAATTGAAAAGTTAAACCAAATATCAAACTTTTAGCTTCGATTGGGTTGAACTCGACCTTATAAGAGCTAATAGGGTCCAACAGGGAGAAATTGCAGTTTTCAAGATCTGAGAGTAGTATTTCATAGTTTTTATGTTTATTACTACTATTAAACTTGTTTCAAGTCTTAGTTGGAAAGTTTGATCAAAAATTAAACTTTCAGGCCTCATTAGCCTGAACTAAGCCTTATAAGAGCCGAATATGGCCCAAATGGGGAGAAAACATGATTTAAGAGCCAAGTGTTGTATTACATAATTTCTATGTACAATTACTACTACCTAAACTTGTTTCTAGTCTTAATTTGGAAGTTTTAACCAAAAGTCAAACTTTCAGCCACGATTGCCTGAACTAGTTATTATATGAGCTGAATAGGACCCAAACGGGGAGTAGTATTACATAGTTTTTAGGTATAATTACTACTAATTAAACTTGTTTCTAGTCTTAATTGGAAAGTTTAGCCAAAGTCAAACTTTCAGCCTTGATTGCCCCAGCTAGGCCTTATAAGAGCCGAATAGGGCCAAAAACAGGAAGAAAACATGGATTTCAAGAGCCTACAGTAGTATCACAGTTTCTATGTATAACTACTACTAATTCAACTTGTTTCTATTTTTAATTTGAAAGTTTGACAAAAAGTCAAACTTTCAGCCCCGATTGGGCTGAATTCGGCCATATACGTGCCAAATAAGGTCCAAACCCTAGGAAAACATGGTTTTTAAGAGCTGAGAGTGGTATTATAAAGTTTCTATGTACAATTACTACAATTAACCTTATTCTTATCATAATTAGGAAGTTTGACCAAAAAGTCAAACCTTCAGCCCTTATTGGCCGGAACTAGGTCTTATAAGAGCCGAATAGGGTCTAAACAAAAGGAAAAACATGGTTTTCAAGGGCTGAGCGTGGTTAACATAGTTTCTCTGTATAATTACTACTAATTAACCTTATTTCTAGTGTTAATCAGGAAGTTTGACCAAAAGTCAAAATTTCAGTCCTGATCGGCCTGAAGTAAGCCGTATAATAGGCGAATACAGCCTAAACGGGGAGAAAACGAGGTTTTCAAGAGCTGGGATTGATAGTTTTTATGTATAATTACTATAAATTAAACTTGTTTTCTATTCTTAATTTGAAAGTTGACAAAAAGTCAGATTTTCAGTCCCGATTGGCTTGTCTAGGCCATGTAATAGCTCAGTAGGGACTAAACAGGAGGAAAACATGGCTTTCAAGGGCCGTGAACAGTATTACATAGTTTCTATGTACAATTAATACTGATTAACTTTGTTTCTAGTGTTAATTGGGAAGTTTGACCAAAAGACAAGTTTCCAGCCTCTATTTGCCTTAGTTAGGCCTTATAAGAGTCGAATAGGGTTCAAACTGAGAGAAAATGTGATTTTCAATAGCCGGGAGTAGTATTACATAACTTTTATGTATAATTACTACTAATTAAACTTATTTCTAGTTTTAATTAGAAAGTTTTAGCAAAAGTCAAACCTTCAGTCCTTATTGGTCCGAACTAAGCATTACAAGAGCCGAATAGGGCCCAAACTGGAGGAAAACATGGTTTTCAAGATCTGAGAGTGAGATTATTCATAATTTTTATGTTTATCACTACTAATTAAACTTATTTCTAGTCTTAGTTAGAAAGTTTGATAAAAATCAAACTTTCAGGCCCGATTAGCCTGAACTAAGCCTTAGAAGAGCCGCATATGGGCCAAATGGAGAGAAACATGGTTTAAAGAGCCAAGAGTTGTATTACATAACTTTTATGTACAATTACTACTGCCTAAACTTGTTTCTAGTCTTAATTTGGAAGTTTTAACTAAAAGTCAAACTTTCAGCCACGACTGGCCTGAACTAGTTATTATATGAGCTGAATCGGACCCAAACGGGGAGTAGTATTACATAGTTTTTAGGTATAATTACTACTAATTAAACTTGTTTCTAGTATTAATTGGAAAGTTTCAACAGCTGAGAGTGGTATTATAATGTTTCTATGTACAATTACTACAATTAACCTTATTTTTTATTCTAATAAGGAAGTTTGACCAAAAGTCAAACCTTCAGCCCTTATTGGCCGGAACTAGGCCTTATAAGAGCTTAATAGGGTCTAAACAAAAGGAAAAACAAGGTTTTCAAGAGCTAGAGTGGTATAACATAGTTTTCAAGCACAATGACTACTAATTAACCTTATTTCTAGTGTTAATCAGGAAGTTTGACCAAAAGTCAAAATTTCAGTCCCGATTGGCCTGAAGTAAGCCGTATAATAGGCGAATACAGTCTAAACGGGGAGAAAATGAGGTTTTCAAGAGCTGGGAGTAGTATTGATATTTTTTATATATAATACTCTAAATCAAACTTGTTTTCTATTCTTAATTTGAAAGTTTGACAAAAGTCAAACTTTCAGCCCCGATTGGCTTGTCTAGACCATGTATCCAATTCACCCTATTTGATTAGTTCATGTTATAAAAACCGGGTTGGAATTATCCGAGTCAAATGTGGTCTGCCTGTAGTATTCCAGTTTTAGGTGTATCAGTTATATGTGGAATTCTTGTACAGTTGGTAATTAGAATAACTCAATTATATAACAATAACAATAATCAGTATCGATTATTATTATAATCATAAGAGCTGATTAGGGACTAAACGGGAGGAAAACATGACTTTCAAGGGCCGTGAATGGTATTATATAGTTTCTATGTACAATTAATACTGATTAACTTTGTTTCTAGTGTTAATTGGGAAGTTTGACCAAAAGGCAAGTTTCAGCCCCTATTGGCCTTAGCTAGGCCTTATAAGAGCAGAATAGGGTTCAAACTGGGAGAAAATGCGATTTTCAATAGCCAGGAGTAGTATTACATAGTTTTTATGTATAATTACTACTAATTATACTTATTTCTGGTTTTAATTAGAAAGTTTTAGCAAAAATCAAACCTTCAGCCCTTATTGGCCTAAACTAGGTCTTATAAGAGCCGAGTAGGGCCCAAACTGGAGGAAAACATGGTTTTCAAGATCTGAGAGTGAGATTACATAGTTTTTGTGTACAATTGCTACTACTAATTAACCTTATTTCAGCCTCTATTGGCCTGAACAAGGAGTTATAAGAGCTGAATAAGGCACAAACGGGGAGAAAATATGGTTTTTAAGAGCCGAGAATAGTAATACCTAAATTATATATATAATTACTAGTAAATAAACTTATTTTCAAGTCTTAATTGGTAAGTTTTTTACCAAAAGTTAGGCTTTCAGCCCAGATTGGCCTGAGTTAGGCCTTATAAGAGTCGAATAGGGACAAAACGGGAGGAAATTAGGGTTTTCAAGGGCTTTGAATGGTATTATATAGATTATATGTACAATTACTACTAATAAACCATGTTTCTTGTGTTAATTGAGAAGTTTGATCAAAAGTCAAACTTTCAGCCCCGATTGACCTGAACTAGGCTTATAGAGCCGAATTAAGGCTCAAACGGTGAAAAAAACACGATTTTCAAGAGCCGGGAGTAGTAATACATAGTTTTTATATATAATAACAACTAATTAAACTTGTTTCTAGTCTTAATTGGGAAGTTTTAGCAAAAGTCAAACTTTTAGCTCCTATTGGCCTGTACTAGGCCTTATAAGAACCGAATAGGGACCATATGGGAGGAAATAATGGTTTTTAAGAGTTGTGAATGATACTACATAGTTTCTATATACAATTAGTACTAATTAACTTTGTTTCTAGTGTTAACTCAAACTTCAGCTCCGATTAGCCTGAATTTGGCCTTATAAGAGCCGATTAGGGGCCAAACGGGGAGAAAATGAGGTTTGCAAGAGCCAAGAGTAGTATGACATAGTTTTTTATGTTTAATTACTACTGGTTAAACTTATTTCTAGTCTTAATTAGGAAGTTTAACCCAAAGTCAAACCTTCAGCTCTTATTGGCCTGACTGAACCAGGCCTTATCTGAGCTGAAAAAGGCCTATTGGGAGAAAACATGATTTTTAATAGCTGAGAGTGGTATTACATAGTTTCTATATACAATTATTACTAATTACCTTGATTCTAGTATTAATTGGGAAGTTTGATCAAAAGTCAAACTTTCAGTCCCGATTGGCTTGAACTGGCCTAATAAGAGCCGAATAAGCCCCAAACAGGGAGAAAACGAGATTTTCAAGAGCCGAGAGTAGTATGACATAGTTTTTATGTATAATTACTACTAACTAAACTTGTTTCTAGTCGTAGTTGGAAAGTTTACCCAAAGTCCAAATTTTCAACCCCGGTTGGCCTGAATTAGGCCTTATAAGAGCCGAATAGGGACCAAACGGGAGAAAACCATGGTTCAAGGGCCGTGATAGTATTACATAGTTTCTAGGTACAATTACTACTAATTAACCTTGTTTTATAGTGTTATTGAGAAGTTTGACTAAAAGTCAAACTTTCAGCCTCGATTGGCGTGAACTAAGCCTTATAATAGCTGATTAGAGCCAAACGGGGAGAAAAATGCGGTTTTCAAGAGCTGAGAGTAGTAATACATAGTTTTTATGTATAATTACTGCTAATTAAACAGTTTCTAGTCTTAATTTTGAGAAGTTTTACCAAAAGTCAAACTTTAGCCCGATTGGTCTGATGTGTATGCCCTATAATTGCCAAATAGAGTCCAAACTTAAGGAAAACATGATTTTCAAGTGGTGAGAGTGGTATTACATAGTTTTTATGTACAATTATTGCTAATGAACCATGTTTCTAGTGTTAATGGGAAGTTTGAGCTAAAATGAAACTTTCAGCCTTGGTTAGCCTAAACTAAGCCTTATAAGAGCCGAATAGGGCTCAAACGGGTGAAATACAGTTTTCAAGAACCCAGAGTAGTGTTACATAGTTTTTTATATAATTACTATTAAGTAAACTTGTTTTAGGCTTAATTATGAAGTTTGACCAAAAGTCAAACCTTATAAGTACATATTAGGGCCCCCAACGGGAAGAAAATATGGTTTAAGAGTTAAGAGTGGTATTACATAGTTTCTATGTAGATTAATACAAATTAATCTTGTTTCTAGTTTTAGTTGGGAAGTTTAGCCAAATGTCAAACTTTCAGCTTGGCCTGAACTAGGCCATATCAGAGCCGAACAAGGCTCACACGGTAAGAAAACATAGTTTTCAAGAGCAAGTGAGCAAAATTACATAGTTTTTATGTACATTTATTACAAATTAACCTAGTTTTCAAGTCAAACTTTTAGTTCTGATTGGTCTGAAATATGCCTTATAAGAGCCGAATAGGGCCTAAACAGGGAGAAATCGAGGTTTTCAGTAGCCGGGAGTAGAATTACATTATTTTATGTATAGTTACTACAAATTAAACTTATTTCTATTCTTAATAAGAAGTTTGATCAAAAGTCAAACTTTCTACCTCGATTGCCCTGAACTCGGCGTTATAAGAACCGAATAGGCCCAAATAGAGAGAAAACGTGATTTTTCAAGAGCCTAGAGTAGTATTACATAGATTCTATGAACTTCTAATTAACCTTATTTCTAGTCTTAATTTAGAAGTTTAACCAAAAGTCATACTTTCAACCGATTTACCTGAACTATGCCTTTGAAGACCGAATAGGGCCCAAACGGGGAATAAATATGTTTTCAAGAGCGTTGAGTAGTATTACATAGTTTTTATGTAAATTTACTATTAATTTAATGTGTTTCTAGTATTAATTGGGAGTTGACCAAAAGTAAAACTTTCAAGCCCCGATTGATCTGAACTAGGCCTTGTAAGAGCCGAATGAACCCAAACGAGAGGAAGAGTTTTCAAGAGCCATGAGTGGTATTATATTGTTTCTATATATAATTATTGCTACTAATTACCTTGTTTCTCGTCTTAGTTAGAAAGTTTGACCAAAAGTAAAGCTTTCAGCCCCGATTGGCTTGAACTAGGGCCTTATTAGAGTCGATTAGGACCCAATGGGAGGAAACAAGGTTTTCAAGAGATGTGAATGGTATTACATTGTTTCTATGGAAAACTACTGCTAATTAACCTTGTTTCTAGCATTGATTGGGAAGTTTGACCAAAAGTCAAATTTTCAGCTAATTGGCGTGAACTAGGCCTTATAAGAGCCGAATAAGGCGCAACAGGAGAGAAATGTAGTTTTCAAGAGCCGATAATTGTATTATATAGTTTTAATGTATAATACTACTAATTAGACTTGTTTCTAGTCTTAGTTGGGAGGTTTGATCAAAACTCAAACTTTCTGCCTAGATTGGCCTGAATAAGGCTTATAAGGAAGGGCAAAATATGACTTAAACGGGAAGAAACATGATTTTAAAGAGCCAAGAGTAGTATACATACTTTCTTTCTATGTTCGATTCCTACAAATTAAACTTGTTTTTAGTCTTAATCTGAAAGTTTGACCAAAGGTCAAACTTTTTAGCCCCTATGGCCTTAATTAGGCATTATAATAAGCCGAATAGGGCACAAAAGTGAAACTTTCTTTCTGCCTGATTGGCCTTATAAGAGTCGAAAAGGGACTAAACGGGAGGTAAACATAGTTTGTCAAGGGTCGTGAATGATATTACATAGTTTTTATATACAATTACTACTAATTAACCTTGTTTTCAGTGTTAATTGGGAAGTTTTGATAAAGAGTCCAACTTTCAGCCTTGCTTGGCCTGAACTATGTGTTATAAGAGCCGAATAGGGACCAAAAAGGGAGGAAAACATATTTTCAAGGGCTGTGAATAGGTATTACATAGTTTATATGTACAATTACGACTAATTAACCTTTTTTCTAGTGTTATAGAGAAGTTGACTAAAGTCAACTTTCATCAGCCCTGTTTGGTCTGGACAAGACCTTATAAGTTTTTGAGTCGAATAAGGTACAAACAGGGAAAAATAAGGTTTCCAAGAGCAAGGAGAGTAATACATA
>JAVJIF010019593.1:0-85421 GCA_038442645.1 Agave tequilana | reverse complement strand
ACAATCCCCCGTCTTACGATGAAGTGACATTTTTTTCAATTCAGAGTTAAGTTCTTTTCCTTCATCTTGGAGAACTAACTCTAAGTGATGAAGACACTGGTCAAATAAATCTCCGTAGATGGAGAGATCATCCATGAAAATTTCTAAAAAACGTTTTATTATATCGGAGAAAAGAATGAGCATGCATCGTTGGTATGTTGTGGGAGCGTTGCATAATCCAAAGAGCATGCGTCGGTAGGCAAAAGTTCTAAATGGGGCAGTGAACGTGATCTTTTCCTGGTTCTCTGCAACAATGGTGATCTAATTATATCTGATTACCCATCCAGAAAATAGTAGTACTCGTGTCCAGCCAAGCGTTCGAGCATTTGATCGATGAAGGGTAGCAGGAAGTGGTCTTTACAGGTAGCAGCACTCAATTTTCGATAGTCAATACAAACACGAGCCTTGGTAGGTAGTCTTGTTTACACCAACTTCTTCTGTTCATTTTATACTCGTGAAACCAGTTTTCTTAGGGATAATGTGGATTGGACTAACCCATTGGCTATCAGAAATGGGATAAATGATCCCATTGTCTAACAGTTATAAAATTTCTGTTTTCATAGCATCTTGAATGAATGGGTTAAGCCAACGCTGTGGTCCCTCCTAGGAGTCGCTTCATCATTCAAATGAATTCTATGTTGTACTATCGCTAGATTTATTCCCTTAATATCATTCATTGTCCATCCAATGACTTCTCTATGTTTTCTTAAAATTGACATTAGCTTTCCTCTTATTTGCCAGTTAAATGGGATGCTATGATGACAGGTAGGGTTTCTCTTCCGCCTAGGTAGGCGTACTTGAGGTGTTCGGGTAAAACTTTTAATTCTAAGGAAAGAGTGGATTTATTGGAAAGGAGAATTAGAATTTCGGTCTTGGGATTAGGTACACTTGGCTTGACGCCCAATCCACTGTTGAGTTGATGATTTGGTCTAAATTGAATTCCTCAGACTCCAAATCACCCTTGCTCTCCATGTCTATCTCCACGCTTTCCTCATGCTCACTTATCAATTTTCAATAGAGTTGACCTCAAATATCTGATCGTCCATATCCCTGGGTTATTTTCTTAGGTTGAAAATATTGACCTCCTTGGTTATGTCTCAAAAGTCAATCGTATGGACCCGTTCGTATAGTTGATTATGGCATTGTAGCAAGGTATGGGCACCCTAAATGACTGGAGTTTGAGATCTTGATTTTGATATAGGTTGGGTCTCAAGCATAATGAAGTCAACGGGGTAGATGAAATCCCCGACCTGAATAAAGACATCTGTGATTTCTCCTTTAGGGACTTTCACAGATCGATCGTCTAACTAAATGGTTACTCAAGTTGGATGCAACTCGCCCAACCTAAGTTGCTGAAGAAGATAGCAAGTTGATACTTGCTCCCAGGTCAAGAAGTGTTCGACTACTATTTCTGTTTGTCCTATGGTGCAAGAAATTGTAGGACATCCAGGATCTTTGTATTTGACCAGAATAGGACCAGACATAAGTTTTCTTATGTTAGTTGCTAAGAACACTTTCTTTGGTACATGATTGGAGTCATTTATGCATCATTTTCTACCACCATGCTATGCTTTATCTGAATAAATATTGGACTTTTATTGCTTTTTTCTCTCTTTTCAGGTCCAATGTTTAATGGAGAAGGAGGCCCAACAATTATAATTTGTTTAAGGAATTAAAGAATCATTTAGAAGCCCACAAGAGGAAAGCCCAGGTCTGAACAGATCCAAAGCGTATTCTCAGTTTTTAGAAGATCCAGCTGGGGATACGAGATACAACAGAAAGGCACAAAAATTCGCTAGCGCAGCGGCCAAGATACGGCCGCGGAAACGCGACACATGCCGCAGAATCGCGGCAATCTTCTGGCCGTTACTTCAGCGTTTGATCTGGAGGCTGAGGTGGGATGGCCTCTTCTCATGAAGCCTATAAATAGACCCCTAAGGCCTTTGTAATCAGGGAGGAGAAAAGAGCATTGTTTATAGGGAAATTGTTAGGGTTTCTTTTTAGTCTCTTATGTAATTTTCTTTTTCTCCTTCTAGAATCTAGAAAAGAGAGAGTGAGAGTGAGCAATCTTTGTAATTGGAGAAGGTGACAACGCAATACAAGGATCAAGCTTCAATCTTCCAAGCTTTTCTTATTCTAGTGCATTATTTTCTTTAAGCTTTTACTTTCTTCTATTTAATTTCTACAATGAACTGTTGCTTGTTCTTTATTTTCATTTTCTAGCTAATTCATTAACAAGACTAACTA
Organism: Agave tequilana; assembly: GCA_038442645.1. NCBI lineage: Eukaryota > Viridiplantae > Streptophyta > Magnoliopsida > Asparagales > Asparagaceae > Agave > Agave tequilana. The sequence continues at coordinate 83,135 of JAVJIF010019593.1, read as the reverse complement.
ACTTTTAATTTTACTAACTACTAACTCTTGGGTGATTGCTAACTTATATAATTTATTGGATGCTTTCTTCTTTTAGTCTTGCAAATTACAAGTCTATCTTACCCCAATGAAGATGAGTTGCTTTTTATTCTTTGCAAATGCTATGTTCCTGTTGGCCCAAAGGCCTTCCACTCTAGTTTTGATGATGATTAACTCATGTAGTTATGTGTACTAATAATCTTGTAATTTTAGTTACAGATCTTTAATCAAGTTATTAGTAGGTGATTAGCTTCAACAAGATGATTTGGAAGCTACCCACATATTGATTCAAGAGCCCAAGCGTCATAGATCATATATAGCACTTGCTCGGAGGATCAAAGAGTTTTGGATCGAGTCGGCTTGGAGATTGCGCTCTACAAGAAGACATCGGTACCATAGTTTAGTTTTGGGTTTAGATCCTAATTGTAAAGATTAGAATAGTATGATAAGCTCAAGTTCACAACACACACGTTTCATGTTTTGAATATTGGTTTTCGGTCTTTCGGTTTTAGGTTTAACCGATCTTGGTTTTCATGAATAGATAGATCAAAACAAGTTTACATGGTTTAATGTATATATATGATTTGTTCTATATACATGCATGCCTTAATTTCCTAGACAAACTTAGTTTTGACTCCTTTATTCATGTGTTATATGTTTTAGTATTTTTGACAAAACATATTTTGGAATTATTGACAAAAACTATGATATATATTTGTTTCATGTATATTGGATTTCTATCCATATGCATCATGTTTCAAAATGTTTAAATATCATGTTTTTATGAGTTTTAGACAAAATGTATTTTCTATTCAAGAATCCAAGCTTTAGAAAATACAAGGTTTGGTTTTTAGTAAAAATGAAAAGACATAAAAATAGTTTTAATTGCTTGATATTTGTCAAAACTTTTATCACATGTTTATATATCAATGCAATTTGACAAACTATTTTTTGGGGATTTTTAGTAGTTTATAAGAATTTATTGGATATTTATTTCCCCAGATTTCTGACCTGTTTTGGTGTCTGCCAGGCTGATCGGTCGACCGGTACGGTCGACCGCACCTGTAGACGGTCGACCGTATGGGTCGACCGACGTGCACAGAAACGTGCACGCTGGCTACACCTATAGCCGGTCGACCGGGCCGGTCGACGACTGAGAGCAGGTTTGCTCTCTGTTTGTTTGGGTCGACCGGGCGGTCGACCGCTAGCGCCAACGGGTCAAAAATTGACCGTTGGGCGGTCGACCGGGCGGTCGACCGTCAGGATAATTCTGGCAAAAATTACAGCCAACGGCTATTTTCCAGATTTGCCTATAAATACCCCATTTGAGAGAGTTTTTCTCTAAGAATTTTTGGGCTAAAATTTTCATTCTCTCAGGTGTTTTTGCTGCAATCAAAATAGGTTTTTGATTCAAATTGAACAATCTTTTTGGTGTTTTCATTAGGGTTTGAAAAATCAAAGAAAAGGGTTTTGGGAAAAGCTTTTGAATTGAACTTCTCTATCTTGGTTTCATTTATTTCCAAAGATTTTCTTTGAGTTGCTGGTTTCAAATCCCTTGGTTTTCTCCACACTTGAGCAAAAATCTACTATCTAAATCTATAGGAAATTTGTGTGGGAGAAGATATTGTTTGTGGTTGTTGTTTTAGACCACCAAGTTGTAACCCAATCTTTTCTTAGCTTTGTGCTTTGGGTTGTATCCCTCAAGTTGTGAGGTGATCCTTGTATTGGTTTGTGGTTGTGGTGGAGGTTGAGATTGTATTGGTTTTGAGTTTGCCTCAAGGAGGAGGTTGTGATTGTTGGCTTGGAGTTGTGCCTCAAGGAGGAGGTTGTGATTGTAAAGAGAGGAGTTGGGTACTCCTTGTGAGAGTTCTTGGTGAACTAGCTAGTGGATTAGAAATCCTTCGTGTGTCGAAGGCGGGGATGTAGAGCTGGGTGCTCGAACCTCGAAACATATCTCTGTGTTTGCGATTGATCCATTGACTCTCTCTCTATCTCTCTCTTTACTTTGTGTATTGTGCAAATTGCTATATCTTATACTTGCTTGTGTGTGCATCATTGTTGTTATTGCAATTAGTTTTTAAATTCCGCATTAAGTTCACTAGATTAGCATCGTCACCTATTCACCCCCTCTCTAGGTGACTTTTCAGTTCCCCCTCCATATAATTCATGTGAGCCTCACTTAGAGCCTTGTCTTTAGAACAAGTGCCTTGATGAAACATGAAGATGGAGCACTTCACTATGCTAATGACTACATTACAAGTTTCTTATTTCATGCTCGCTTTATTATAGCTTTGATGGACTAATGAATCTTGTATGTTTTCTTAGCATCTTTAAGAGTGACTATCCTTGTTCCACTGTTGAAAATCTATTTAGGGAGCCAATGATTCAAGGAGGTAACTAGCCTAGCCTAGATGAGAAACACCTTCGACATGGGACAATACAAAGACTTGGCAAAGTAAGACATACCATTGCCAATGAATCAATATGAGGCATGCATCACCTAACGAGAGTAGTAAGTTAGTAAATTAGAATGTTAGTTAGTCATGGCTTCTCTCTCGATCATACTTAAAAAACCTCTCTTCTGAAACTTTCTCTTTTCAAATATCTCCGTTTTCCTTTCATTTTTATTTTCGTTTCTTCTTTTCCTTTACACAACCACCAAAGATTTTTCACTCACTTTCCACATCGTCTTGTTTTTCATTTCTTAAAACAAAGAAGAACCTTCGTTTTTCTTTACTAAAATTTCAATATAAAACCTTGAATACTTCTATTGCTATCCCTTCCTGCGGATACGACCCGTCCTAGCTTATGCTACGAACGGTGATTCGAAAGGAGTAAAGTGAACCTGCATATACATTCGAAGTTCTTAATCGTCGGTACACGGACATCAACGGTTTACTCTAAACCCTTTCTCAATACACTTAATCTCTCCGAACAAATTTTTGGCGCCGTTGCCGAGGAGGGTAACGGTTGTTATTGAATTTTTGGAACTAAAATGAATTTTTCTTCTCTGTTGCAGGGTACAGGTCAGGGAAAGCAGGAAAAAATATTGCAGTAACATATAAGTGGTCTTGGGCCTCTTTCTAGAAAGCAGAGACCAAGTACCCTCTGGATTGCCGCGTTTCCTAAGCTCTGGTCGCGAATCCGTGGCAAAAAGGAGTTCACTACTGACTGGTTTTGTGCAGGGCTGCTTGCTGTGCAAAATTATAGTTTGCTGCAAATTTTATTTCTTGTATGCCATCACCAGGAGCCTGCTAATAAACCAACAGTAAAACATTTGTTGAAAAAATTCAAAAATTGATTAGACGTTTGCATTTTAGGCACGTGTCTTTTCAATTCATTTACTTTACTGTTGAAGAGTACGGGAGCAAGGTACGTTCGCATTGCATTGAGAATAGGACTTATCTCTTGGTTGAGTTACATCGCTTTGAGTGAATCTTGTTTGCATATATTGTACACTTACACAAATTGATCTTAAGGGCACCACCCAATAACAAGATAAGGTGGGGATTTAATCACCCTTCCTTGGCCCAAAAATCAGATTCCAAGCACTCACAATCCCAAGCTTTTTAATAAAAAAAGAGTAGACATTAGCCCTAGGGACATCTCAGACTCAATTAGGAGATTATCCTAAGGGGAAAGGTGTTGGAATTTGACTCCTACCAAATCAGTGTCTAGGAAGGGGATTAAGGGCCGAAAGCCCGAAGGTTGGTGGTTACTTAATTAAGGAACGTCTTTGACGGATAACCTCCCACCAATCTTGCCCTGACCTGGCTGACTAGCTTGTGGCCAAAGTCTGCATTATACCTCCTATGGACAGTCTAACCAGTTAGGAGTCGTCTAGGTCAAAGGTCTACCCTAACTTAGGTTAGAATTTTTTCTTCTTTGTTTGCTTATTTGTTTGTTTTTTATTTGTTTATGTCTTATTGTGTGATATGGCTTATAACAATAATTTTTCTAATTTTAATGGTAATCCATATTACACACCAACCTCTTTTTTGGATATTACTAACCCGGCATATCATAACTTTAACCACATAGTATGCCGGATTGGTCTTATCCGAATCAATATAACCCATGCCCCCAATCTTATAACCATAATTTCCAGAATAATTTCAACTCTTCGTAGAGTCAATGGGGATTCACCTCCCCCAAGTCCAATTTTCAACCAACTTGTCCTCCTTATCCACCTTGTCCACAATATTTCTAAGATTCATACTCAGTACCACCAGTCCAAAATAGAAAACCATCAATTTTGGAAATGAGTATGCTGAGTCCAACAACAATCACAAAATCTGATGGACTCACAATTTCACCACCAATTCTAAAACAACACTTCATCTTTTCAAGACCAATCGCAACAAAATGATGAACCAATCAACTATGAAAAGATGCTTGAAGCCATGACTCAGGCTCAAAACTTTCGTAATCTTGACATAGATATGATGGTCCAAACTCTACGTTCTCACATTTTGGCCAGTTCTGATGTCGTTAACCATTCTGTTAGAGCTGAAGAGTCATGTTGTTTTGAAAAACAAGGTTCCATTTCAGAACAATCATTTGAACTTGCTCAAACTCCAAATTTTAAAATGATATTGACAGTTTATCAAGTTATTCCTTTCCTGAGATAGAAATTGAGAATGAATATGATCATGAACCTCAACTTAGTGATTCAATTCTACTTCCTGATTCAATTATGACTCCGGTGTCTTCACGTGATTTCAATCTTTTTCCCGAGTCAACATTGGATCCTGTGCCAATTCATAATGAAATTGAATCACCAATCTTTGATGATCAGCATATTAAACTTGCCTATTTCATACTTTTGAAAGTCCCTTTGACAAATTGGCAAGTTCTCATTTTTTGAAATTGAACTCAATGAGAAATGTGACCTAGATTCTCAATTTTGTGATCCAATTCAAATTCTCGAATCAATAGTGACTCCTGTTTTGTTACCTAACTTGAGTAATATTTTAGAGTCAGTTTTAATTCCCACACCTGTCATTCTTGAACTTAAATCACCAATATTAAATCACATTCCATTGTGAAAAAATGAATGTGGACTTGAGTTTCAACTTCTTGATTTGGACCACTTCCTGAACCAATCTCGACTCTGAACCTTTACTTGACTTAATTCACTTTTCTGAGTCGGTATTAGTTCCAGTACTTCCTAAGTCCAAGTCAATCATTTTATCTTTTCACACTCCATTTTGGGACAAGGCGGTTGACAAAATTGACTCCGAAATCAATTATGGAATTTGGAAATTAGATGGGGTCAAATTTTTAATAAAAATCCTTCATGTATACATCATTTTAGTGGTTATATTAGAGATATTTCTAGTGGGTTCCTCTGAACTCCATACAAAGTCGATTGGGCCACATTTCGTGGACCAATCAGACCACCACCGGAACCACCACCTTAAGGTAGTATTTTCCTTCCCTGTCTATGCATTTCATGCATCTATGCATTAATTCATACATTGAGGATAATGCATGAAATAGGTGTGGGGGAGGGTTCTAGCATAACTTAGGTTTTTCTTTTATTAAAAAAAATTAACATTTTCTGTACTTTTAAAAAACTTTTTGAAAATAGAAACAATATTTTGACATATTTTTTGTAAGAAATTAAGTCGATTTTAAGGAATAGGAAAATCAAAATTAGTATTTCCTAAACTTGGTCAAAATAAGATTATTTGTTTGATTTTTAGAGTTAAGAAGATAATTTGTCAAAGTAATTTAGTCTTGATCTTTACCTTAATGAAATATGCACACTTCATACACTTACACACTTAGGGTTCAAAAAATGAAGATTCTTATGCCTTATAAAAAAAAAGAAAAAATATATCTATGAAAGATGAACAAATCTAATTATTGATTAGCTGGTGCTTTGGCTTAAGTAAGCCTTGGTATTTATGCGAAAGATGATTAGATAAGTTTGAGAAAAAAAATCCTCTGATTAAGCTGGGTATTTGTGCCTAATAAAGAATAAGTATTCACGCTTAAAAGTGGTTCATATAATAAAATCCTTAGTTTTGTGGCCTTGTTTGCTCGAGTCTTAAGGCCTTGGGGTGTTTTCTCACCCGGTGTCCTAAGACCGTTTGGTTTGGGAGTCATCGATTAAAGGCTCGTTACATGGGCAGATTAGAAAGCCTAATAGAACTGAGGAATAATACCACCAATATATATATATATATATATATATATATATATATATATATATATATATATATATATATATATATATAAACCAGGCATAAGAGTTAGAGTTAAAGAACCCTTAGTCAAAATTTTCACGGTCACAAGGTACATATGACTTAGGGTAAAGTTATAGACTATATGAGAAGTACAATTTGACTCCTTACTTTGATTGATAATAAATTTTTGAATAGAGACTAAGTTTAGGAATGAAAAATTCGATTTTCCTATAACTTATAGATTACTTAAAACTTACAATAATATTTTAAATATTTTTCTTTCAAAATGTGTTTTCAAATTACTAACAGTTTTTCTCTTTCTTTACGGATTTTGTGGTTGTAATCCACTGAAAACCCTCACGAGACAAAACTCGTCATCTAGGGATAACCTAGAGGTTTAACGGCTTGTTGCACATGCTCAGTGCAATCGCGTGACCTGCGAAAGTGGTCTAATAATCCTTAGTATAGTTTAGTTGTTTTGCTCGAGGACGAGTAAAAGCTAGGTATGGGGTGTGATTGGAGTCATTTATGCATCATTTTCTACCACTATACTATGCTTTATCTGAATAAATATTGGATTTTTATTACTTTTTTCTCTCGTTTTTCAGGTCCAATGTTTAATGGAGAAGGAGGCCCAACAATTATAATTTATTGAGGAATTAAGGAATCATTTAGAAGCCCACAAGAGGAAAGCCCAAGTCTGAACAGATCCAAAGCGTATTCTCAGTTTTTAGAAGATCCAGCTGGGGATACGAGATACAATAGAAAGGGATAAAAATCCGCTAGCGCAGCGGCCAAGACACGGCCGCGGAAACGCGGCACATGCCGCGGAACTGCAGCAATCTTCTGGCCGTTACTTCAGCGTTTGATCCGGAGGCTGAGGTGGGATGGCCTCTTCTCATGAAGACTATAAATAGACCCCTAGGGCCTCTGTAATCAGGGAGGAGAAAAGAGCATTGTTTATAGGGAAATTGTTAGGGTTTCTCTAGGGTTTCTTTTTAGTCTCTTATGTAATTTCTTTTTCTCCTTCTAGAATCTAGAAAAGAGAGAGTGAGAGTGAGCAATCTTTGTAATTGGAGACGGTGACAACGCAATACAAGGATCAAGCTTCAATCTTTCAATCTTTTCTTGTTCTAGTGCATTATTTTCTTTAAGCTTTTACTTTCTTCTATTTAGTTTCTACAATGAACTGTTGCTTGTTCTTTATTTTCATGTCTAGCTAATTCATTAACATGACTAACTTTTAATTTTACTAACTACTAACTCTTGGGTGATTGCTAACTTATATGATTCATTGGATGCTTTCTTCTTTGTAATCTTGCAAATTACAAGTCTATCTTACCCCCAATGAAGATGAGTTGCTTTTTATTCTTTGCAAATGCTATGTTCCCCCTTCATATGATTCATGTGAGCCTCACTTAGAGCCTTGTCTTTAGAACAAGTGCCTTGATGGAACATGAAGATGGAGCACTTCACTATGCTAATGACTACTGATTGGTCGCTAATGTTGCATATTTAATATCATATGTCCATACCTATTATAGAATAAAAGGCTGCATTGTCCTAATTAATTGTTTAATTTATTTGCAGGCCCAATCTTTAAGGAGATGAAGAAAAATGAGCCCATAGCCCACCAAAATTTTGAATTAAATCAGAATTAATTCGCACTAAGTAAATCAGGGCAAAATCAAGAGGTGGAAAACTGATTGAGAAGAATCCTCTCAGAATTAATCGGTTAAAGCCAAGAATCCAAGGCCATTTCGTCAGAATCCGGGACTCAAACTGCAAAACCAACTCCAGATAAAGTCAGAAGGCCAAACCAGCGCGACCCACCAACAGGGTGTGGCCACCTGGCCACACCCTGGCCGCGGAAACGCGGCAAAAGCCGCGTTTCCGCGGCAATCTTGGGGAGTTAGGGGGAGCGTTTGCTCCCCCGATCTCCCCGGGATCTTCCTTACTAGATTTATGCCTATAAAAGGCCAGTATCTGCGCTGAAAAGTGGACGCCAAGGCAGAGTTAGGATTTAGACTAGTTTTTCATTTCTTAGTTTAGGTTTTTGTCTTTCTTGTTCATGTAATTATAATTTTCATTTATGTAAATAAGAGGAGATCAGACTTTCATCGAAGAACAAGAATGGAGCTTGAGCTGGAGTGACACCGGTGTAAGACTTATTTCTTTTCTTTGATTGTTATGAAATCGAATCGATGTTTTTTCTGTGTATGTTCTTCTTTTTAGTCTTCATCTTCTTCTTCTTTTCTATTTTACTTTTCTTTTTGGTACAATTGTCTTCCAAGTGAGTCTAAAAGCTTCGAAAGAGCCTTGCCGTTGCGAGTGCCACCGATAGCTCATGACGATGGAATGGAGTCTCTCTCTGTATCATTTCATTCTTGAAGTAGTCTTGATGATGTAATGTGGAAGAGACCAATACTCAAATCTTATGGGCTATGCGCTGAATGCCTCCACTTCAAGGTAAAATCGTCGCTGAAGACTCGAGGTAAGCTTTTGGTGAAAAGAAGGTAAGCAATTATTTTTATTTCTTTTCTTTTATTTCTGTAAATTAAATCACCACTTCTTCCAACTCTTTCTTTTCGACTCATTTGTACATAATCGCTTTCTTTCGCCGTATTCTGATTTTTTCCACCTTCTTCATCTCTCACTTTTTTCTTAACTTTAACTATTACTTCTTTTTCTTTTTGTTAACTTAAAAACAGAGAAGAACTTTCATTTTGTTTTCTTAACGATTTCAATAAAGAACGTAAACGCTTTTATCGCAAAACCCTCCTTGTGGATCACGACCCGCATAGCCACTTGCTATAGCGGAAGAATTGAGCACTTGCACATTTTTATTATAAGTTCTGAAATCTCGTATTTTGTGTACAGGTTGTGCATCAATCAAATTTTGGCGCCGTTGCCGGGGAGGGTAACGTTGTTTTTATTGAAATCTGATTTTTCTTGAAAATTTTTTAGAACTAAAACGAACTTTCTTCTCTGTTGCAGGTTAAAGGGCAAGCAAAGCAGAAAATTAAAGTTGCAGTAACATATAAGTGGCCTTGGGCCTTTGCTCTAGAAAGCAGAGACCAAGTGCCCTCTGCTTTGCCGCGGATCCGCGGCCAACGCCGCGAAAATGCGGCAAAAAGGAGTGGACTACTAACGTTCTTTTTGCAGGGCTGCTTGCTTTGCAAATTGTAGTTTTTTGCAACTTTACTTTTTCTTATATGCCATCACATAAGCCTGCTAATAATCAACAGTAAAACATTTGTTGAAAAGATAAAAAATTGATTAGACGTTTGCATTTTAGGCACGTGTCTTTTCAATTCATTTATTTTTACTGTTGAAGAGTGCTGGAGCAAGGTACGTATGCATTACATTTAGTATAGGACTCACTTCTTGGTTGATTTATATCGCTTTGAGTGAATCTTCTTTATCTTGTACACTTGCACAAATTGATTTTAAGGGCACCACCCATTAACAAGATAAAGTGGGGATTTAATCACCCTTCCTTAGCCCAAAAATTAGATTCCAAGCACTCACTAACCCAAGCCTAACTAAAAATGAGTAGACGTTAGCCCTAGGGACATCTTGGACTCAATTAGGAGATTATCCTAAGGGGAAAAAGTGTTGGAATTTGACTCCTGCAAAATCAGTGTCTAGGAAAGGGATTAAGGGCCAAAAGCCTGAAGGTTGGTGGTTATTTAATTAAGGAACGTCTTTGACGGAAAACCTCCCACCAACCTTGCCCTGACCTGGCTGATTAGCTTGTGGTCAAATTCTGCATTGGACCCCCCGTGGACAGTCTAACCAGTTAGGAGTCGTCTAGGTCATAGGTCTACCCTAACTTAGGTTAGAATTTTTTCTTTTTCTTTCTTTGTTTATTTGTTTGTTTTTCTTTCTTTTTGTTTGTATTCCATTGTGTGATATGGCCTATAATAACAATTTTTCCAACTTCAATAATAATCCATATTATACATCAAACTCTTTTTCGGATATTACCAACCTGGCATATCATGACTTTAACCAACCTAGTGTGCCGGATTGGTCTTATCCGAATCAATATAACCCATGTCCCCCATCGTATGACTATAATTTTCATAACGATTTTAACTCTTCACAGAGTCAGTGGGGATTCACCTACCCCGAGTCCAATTTTCAACCAAATTGTCCTCCTTCTCCACCTAGTCCACAATATCCCCAAGAGTCATACTCAGTTCCACCAGTCCAAAATAGGAAACCATCAATTTTGGAAATGAGTATGCGTGAGTCCAAACACAAATCCCATGATCTGATGGACTCACAATTTCACTATCACTTCCAAGACAATTCTTCATCTTTTCATCAAAACAATGAATCTATCAATTATGAAAAGATGCTTGAAGCCATGACTCAGGCTCAAAACACTCGTAATCGGGACATAGATATGATGGTCGAATCTCTACATTCTCACCGTTGGACCAGTTCTGATGTCACTAACCATTCTGTTAGAGCCGAAGAGTCCTGTAGTTTTGAAAATCAAGATTCCATTTCAGAACAACCATTTGAACTTACCCAAACTCCAATTTTGAAAAAGATATTGACAGTTTAGCAAGTTATCCTTTTCCTAAAATAGAACTTGAAAATGAATATGATCCTGAACCCCAACTGAGTGATTCAATTCTACTTCCTGATTCGATTATGACTCCGGTATCTTCACCTGATTTCGATCTTTTCCCCGAGTCAACGTTGGATCCTATGCCTATTCATCATGAAATTGAATCCCCCATCTTTGAGGATCATATTGAACTTGACCAATTATATAATTTTGAAAATCCTATTGACAAATTGGTAAGTTCTCAATTTTTTTGATATTGAACTCAATGAGATATGTGATCTGGATTCTCAAATCTGTGATCCAGTTCAACTTTCTGAATCAATATTGACTCCTATTTTGTTACCAGACTTGAGTAATGTTTTAGAGTCAGTTTTGATTCCTCCACATATCATTCCTGAACTGGAATCACCCATATTAGGTCACATCCCATTGTTAGAAAATACATGTGGACTTGAGTTTCAGCTTCTTGACTTGGACCCGCTTCTTGAACCAATTTCGACTCCTGAACCTTTACTTGACTTAAGTCACCTTCCTGAGTCGGTATTAGTTTCTGTCCTTCCTGAGTCCAAGTCAACCGTTCTATCATTTCATACTCCATTCTGGGACGAGGTGGTTGACAAATTTGACTCCGAAATTAGTTATGAAATATGGAAATTAGATGGGGTTAAATATTTAATAAAGATCCTTTATGGATACATCTTTTAATGGGTTATATTAGAGAAATTGTTTGTGGGTTCCTCCGAGACCCAAGAAAAGTTGATTGGGCCACGTTTCGTGGACCAATCAGACCACCACCGGAACCACCACCTTAAGGTAACCTTTTCCTTCCCTTTCTTCTTTTTCATGCATCTATGCATTAATTCATACATTGAGGACAATGCATGAGATAGGTGTGGGGGAAGGTTCTAACATAACTTAGGTTTTTTTCTTTTTATTAAAAAAAAATTTCTTTGCTTTTAAAAAACTTTTTGAAAACAGAAACAATACTTTGACATACTTTTTGTAAGAAATTAAGTTAATTTTAAGGAATAGGAAAATCCAAATAAGGATTTCTTATACTTGGTCAAAATAAGATTATTTGTTTGATTTTTAGGGTTAGGAAGAAAATTTGTCAAAGTAATTTAGTCTTGATCTTTACCTTGATGAAGTATGCACACCTCATACACTTACACACTTAGGGTTCAAAAACAAAGATTCTTATGCCTTATAAAAAAAATATATATATATATATATAAAAATAAACAAATCTAATTATTGATTAGCTAGGTGCTTTGGCCTAAGCAAGCCTTAGTATTTATGCGAAAGATGATTAGATAAGTTTAAAAAATATATATATAAAATCCTCTGATTAAGCTGGGTATTTGTGCCTAATAAAGCATAAGTATTCATGCCTAAAAGTGGTCCATATAATAAAGTCCTTAGTTTTGTGGCCTTATTTGCTCGAGTCCTTAAGTCCTTGGGGTGTTTTCTCACCCGGTGCCCTAAGACCGTTTGGTTTGGGAGTCATCGATTAAAGGCTCGTTACATGGGCAGATTAGAAAGCCTAATAGAACTAAGGAATAATACCACCAAAAAAGTATATATATATAAATAAATAAGGCATAAGAGTTAGAGTTAATGAACCCTTAGTCAAAATTTCACAGTCACAAGGTGCATATAACTTAGGGTAAAATAATAGACTAGAAGAAAAGTACAATTTGACTTCTTACTTTAATTGATAACAAATTTTTGAATAGAGACTAAGTTTAGGAATGAAAAATTCAGTTTTCCTATAACTTATAGATTGCTTAGATCTTACAATTATATTTCAAATATTTTTCTCTTTCAAAATGCTTTTCGAAAATACTAACTCTTTATTTCTCTTTCTTTATGGATTTTGTGGGTGTAATCCGCTGAAAACCCTCACGAGACAAAACTCGTCCTCTAGGGGAAACCTAGAGGTTTAACGGCTTGTTGCACATGCTCAGTGCAATCGCGTGACCTGCGAAAGTGGTCTAATAATCCTTAGTATAGTTTAGTTGTTTTGCTCGAGGACGAGCAAAAGATAGGTATGGGGGTGTGATTGGTCGCTAATATTGCATATTTAATATCATATGTCCATACTTATTATAGAATAAAAGCCTGCATTGTCCTAATTAATTGTTTAATTTATTTGCAGGCCCAATCTTTAAGGAGATGAAGAGAAATGAGCCCAAAGCCCACCAAAATTCTGAATTAAATCAGAATTAATTCGCACTAAGTAAATCAGGGCAAAATCAAGAGGTGGAAAACTGGTTGAGAAGAATCCTCTCAGAATCGATCGGTTAAAGCCAAGAATCCAAGGCCATTTTGTCAGAATCCAGGACTCAAACTGCAAAACCAACTCCAGATAAAGTCAGAAGGCCAAATCAGCGCGACCCACCAACAGGGTGTGGCCACCTGGCCACACCCTGGCTGCGGAAACGCGGCAAAAGCCGCATTTCCGCGGCAATCTTGGGGAGTTAGGGGGAGCGTTTGCTCCCCCGATCTCCCCGGGATCCTCCTTACTGGATTTATGCCTATAAAAGGCCAGTATCTGCGCTGAAAAGTGGACGCCAAGGCAGAGTTAGGATTTAGACTAGTTTTTCATTTCTTAGTTTAGGTTTTTATTTTTCTTGTTCATGTAATTGTAATTTTCATTTATGTAAATAAGAGGAGATCAGACTTTCATCGAAGAACAAGAATGGAGCTTGAGCTTGAGTGACACCGATGTAAGACTTATTTCTTTTCTTTGATTGTTATGAAATTGAATCGATGTTTTTTCTGTGTATGTTCTTCTTTTTAGTCTTCTTCTTCTTCTTCTTTTCTATTTTACTTTTCTTTTTGGTACAATTGTCTTCCAAGTGAGTCTAAAAGCATCGAAAGAGCCTTGCCGTTGCGAGTGCCACCGATAGCTCATGACGATGGAATGGAGTCTCTCTCTGTATCATTTCATTCTTGAAGTAGTCTTGATGATGTAACGTGGAAGAGACCAATACTCAAATCTTATGGGCTATGCGCTGAATGCCTCCACTTCAAGGTAAAATCGTCGCTGAAGACTCAAGGTAAGCTTTTGGTGAAAAGAAGGTAAGCAATTGTTTTTATTTCTTTTCTTTTATTTCTGTAAATTAAATAAGCACTTCTTCCAACTCTTTCTTTTCGACTCATTTGTACATAATCGCTTTCTTTCGCCGTTTTCTGATTTTTTCCACCTTCTTCATCTCTCACTTTTTTCTTAACTTTAACTATTACTTCTTTTTCTTTTTGTTAACTTAAAAACAGAGAAGAACTTTCGTTTTGTTTTCTTAACGATTTCAATAAAGAACGTAAACGCTTTTATCGCAAAACCCTCCTTGTGGATCACGACCCGCATAGCCACTTGCTATAGCGGAAGAATTGAGCACTTGCACATTTTTATTATAAGTTCTGAAATCTCGTATTTTGTATGCAGGTTGTGCATCAATCAAATTTTGAGGGTTCTAACATAACTTAGGTTTTTTCTTTTTACTAAAAAAAAAAATTTCTTTGCTTTTAAAAAACTTTTTGAAAACAGAAACAATACTTTGACATATTTTTTTGTAAGAAATTAAGTTAATTTTAAGGAATAGGAAAATCCAAATTAGGATTTCTTATACTTGGTCAAAATAAGATTATTTGTTTGATTTTTAGGGTTAGGAAGAAAATTTGTCAAAGTAATTTAGTCTTGATCTTTACCTTGATGAAGTATGCACACCTCATACACTTTCACACTTAGGTTTCAAAAACAAAGATTCTTATGCCTTATAAAATATATATATATATAAAAAAAAAACAAATCTAATTATTGATTAGCTAGGTGCTTTGGCCTAAGCAAGCCTTAGTATTTATGCGAAAGATGATTAGATAAGTTTAAGAAAAAAATATATAAAATCCTCTGATTAAGCTGGGTATTTGTGCCTAATAAAGCATAAGTATTCACGCCTAAAAGTGGTCCATATAATAAAGTCCTTAGTTTTGTGGCCTTATTTGCTCGAGTCCTTAAGTCCTTGGGGTGTTTTCTCACCCGGTGCCCTAAGACCGTTGGTTTGGGAGTCATCGATTAAAGGCTCGTTACATGGGCAGATTAGAAAGCCTAATAGAACTAAGGAATAATACCACCAAAAAAGTATATATATAAATAAATAAGGCATAAGAGTTAGAGTTAATGAACCCTTAGTCAAAATTTTCACAGTCACAAGGTGCATATGACTTAGGGTAAAGTAATAGACTAGATGAGAAGTACAATTTGACTCCTTACTTTGATTGATAACAAATTTTTGAATAGAGACTAAGTTTAGGAATGAAAAATTCAGTTTTCCTATAACTTATAGATTGCTTAGATCTTACAATTATATTTCAAATATTTTTCTCTTTCAAACTGCTTTTCGAAAATACTAACTCTTTATTTCTCTTTCTTTATGGATTTTGTGGGTGTAATCCGCTGAAAACCCTCACGAGATAAAACTCGTCCTCTAGGGGAAACCTAGAGGTTTAACGGCTTGTTGCACATGCTCAGTGCAATCGCGTGACCTGCGAAAGTGGTCTAATAATCCTTAGTATAGTTTAGTTTTTTGCTCGAGGACGAGCAAAAGATTGGTATGGGGGTGTGATTGGTCGCTAATGTTGCATATTTAATATCATATGTCCATACTTATTATAGAATAAAAGTCTGCATTGTCCTAATTAATTGTTTAATTTATTTGCAGGCCCAATCTTTAAGGAGATGAAGAGAAATGAGCCCAAAGCCCACCAAAATTCTGAATTAAATCAGAATTAATTCGCACTAAGTAAATCAGGGCAAAATCAAGAGGTAGAAAACCGGTTGAGAAGAATCCTCTCAGAATCGATCGGTTAAAGCCAAGAATCCAAGGCCATTTCGTCAGAATCCGGGACTCAAACTGCAAAACCAACTCCAGATAAAGTCAGAAGGCCAAACCATTACAAGTTTCTTATTTCATGCTCGCTTTATTATAGCTTTGATGGACTAATGAATCTTGTATGTTTTCTTAGCATCTTTAAGAGTGACTATTCTTATTCCACTATTGAAAATCTATTTAGGGAGCCAATGATTCAAGGAGGCAACTAGCCTAGTCTAGATGAGAAACACCTTCGACATGGGACAATACAAGGACTTGGCAAAGCAAGATATACCATTGCTGATGAATCAATATGAGGCATGCATTACCCAACGAGAGTAGTAAGTTAGTATATTAGAATGTTAGTTAGTCATGGCTTCTCTTTCTATCATACTTAAAAAACCTCTCCTCTGAAAACTCTCTTTTCAAATATCTCCATTTTCCTTCCATCTTTATTTTTGTTTCTTCTTTTCCTTTACACAACCACCAAAGATTTTCCACTCACTTTTCACATCGTTTTGTTTTTCATTTCTTAAAACAAAGAAGAACCTTCATTTTTTTTCACTAAAATTTCAATATAAAACCTTGAATGCTTCTATTCTAACCCCCCCTGCGGATACGACCCGTCCTAGTTTATGCTACGAACGGTGATTCGGAAGGAGTAAAGTGAACCTACATATACATTTGAAGTTCTTGATCGTTGGTGCACGGACATCAACGGTTTACTCTAAACCCTTTCTCAATACACTTAATCTCTCCGAACAGCATACTCGGTTTTCTCTTCTTAGTACACATATCCTTAAAAAATTTAGCTTATACTGGAACTTGTTGGATTGCATCAAGAAAAAATACATTCAATTTGACATGATTGAACATCTCGAGTATTTTTTTCACATATGCATGTTCTTATTATTATTTCTAAGCCTATTTGAAAATTGTGCTATAGGCTTGTGAACTTGATCAGAAGTTGTGTTCTTATTAGATGTTTGTGGAGTAGATTGAGATGAGCTAGCAGATGTGGAGGGAGGAGTAGAATCAATTTGGATTGCACTTTTTGGCTTAGAGACCTAATTGTCCACCTTCTTTCCTGACCTAAATGTATGAACAACATTACATTGGTTGATCTGAGAATCTTGAACTTTATAAGCTTGACTGGAATTCTTAGAGTTGACTAACAGTTGACTAGGTAAAGTACCCTTGGGTCTTTCACTTAGATAACTTGCTAATTGACTCATCTAAACTTTCAATCTAGATATGACCTGTGTATGGTTGTTCAACATCTGTCCTTGATTTTGCATGAAAGGTGATTTGGGATTTCAGGAATACCTCCATACTCTTCTCCAAATTACTGAGTTTTTTCTCTGTTGGTGAATTTTGAAAAGAAGAAGATGATGCTTGACTGGAAAAGTTTACTTGATGATTAGGATGGTGAATATTGTTGGGAAAATTGGGCCTAGGAGAATTGTTCAGGCCCTAAGAGAAATTCGGGTGATTTCTACAATAGGGACTGTAAGTCTGCGAGTAGGGATTATTTTGTTGTCTTGAGTAGGCCGCATTCATGTGTTCCAGTGGTACTTGATGAGCTTAAAAAATTAAACACTCTTTGAAAACATGATTTAGTGCTTGACAGTAAGAACAACTCAGATTGTGGATCTGTGGTGGGCTGATTTGGTTGATCTTGGCTGGCTCTTTTATTTCTAGAGCTTCTCTTCTTCTCATCAGAGTGGCAATCTTAGCTTCAGTAGCTATGGATGAATATAAGGATAGGAGCCCTTCTTTAGAAGCTATAAATTGTAAATTCCTTGGCTTTTCAGAGGCCGGTGATCGGGGGGAAACTGCGCACGAAAAGTGTATGTTTTGAAATCAAGAGTTAAAAGTGTGTACTTTGGCTTCCTCGAAACTTACGTTATAGCATAGAGGCTAAAACGAGTCGAATCCACAAGGACGGGAGGCGATAGAAGCTTACACGGTATGTTCACGTGTATGTTAAAAGTTCTTCAATGTTTTAAAGAATGAAAAGAAAAGAAAACAAATACTGAAAAGAGAAGTACGGTGAAACACAAAGAAGTGGGAAACATAGAAAAGAATATATTTGTAGTTTTTGGATAGTATTTCTAAAACAAAGTAAAAAAGAAGAAAACTCATGGCCACTAACTATTAATGTCTCCATTAACCATGCTAACCTCTTAGTGATAGTTGCCTCACCTGTGTCCTTGGTTAACACTAGTCCTTAGTTCAAGAGCGTTTCAAAGCATAACACAAACGATAACTTTTACATCCAAACTCAACAAAACAAGTGCAAGCTACGCTTAAACCATCAAAACAAGACAAGAGTAAGCATGGAGTAAAGTAATGCGAGCTTGTTAAAGAGTTATGATGTTAGAGTGTTAGATCCATCATCACGAGCCATCAATGGCTCTTGCAAGAGTAAGGCCAAGTAGAGGCTATTAGATTCATGTGGATTATCAAGTAAGAAGTTAGCGAGTTAGTGGTTAGTGGTTAGTTTTCATGAGAGAAAATTAGCTAAACATATAAAAGGAGTTAAAGATAAGAAAACAAGGAGAGATAAAGAGAGTACCTTTCATAAATTGTCACCTTCTATTATAAGCACTCTTGATTTTCACTTATGTACCACTCTCTCTTTTATTACAAGATCTACAAGAAATGAAAATACAAAGGAGGAAGAAGAAGAACAAAAAACCTAAACTACCCTAAACTATAACATGGAGAAAAAAACTATCCTAAAGCTACACTACTCTCTGTATATCTTCATCTTCAGAACCCTAGGAGGTATTTATAGGCACCAGGGGAAAGGGCGTCAGGGGGACAACCCCTGGCCCAAAGCACGGGCGCGGTCGCACCCGTATGGCTACAGAAACGCGGCCAAAGCCACGTTTTCGCGGCTGTACTAGAGCTGCGCGTGCAGCGCCGCCTGCTGCGCTCCGCTCGTTTGTTTCTCTGTCGGCTGCATGTTCCGGTTTCTGATTTTGGGCCCCCGATTTTGACGAAACTGCTCTCCAAAGTCAATGGCTATATTATAGGCCTCTGAACACCCATTAAATGGTGATTTAGGGTCTTTCTCTTCATTGCACACCATGGACCTAGAAACATACAAGAGAGGTATTATTAGCAGAATTTAATATAAAAATAAATGTGAAGATGTGGTATGAAATATGCAGTTTTAGAGACTAATCACACCCCCAGACTTATCTTTTACTCATCTCGAGCAAAACAAAAAAACTAAGAAAATTATTACACCACTTTTGCAGGTGACACGATTGAACTGTGCATGTGCAACAAGCCATTAAACCTCTAGGTTTCCCTTAGAGGAGGAGTTTTGTCTCCTTAGGGTTTTCAGCTGATTACACCCACAAAATCCCTAAAGAAAAAATCAATTGTTAGTATTTTGAAAACGCATTTTAGAATAGAGAAAAGTGTTGAAATATTTTTGTGAAAATTTAAGTGATCCAAGGTCATAGGTTAACCAGAAATTATTTTTCCTTAAACTAAGTCGAAATGCAAAATCCTGTTATAAATTAAATGTAAGAATTTAAAATTGAATTGATTCTTTGATATTTCATAAAACTCTTAGAAAAATATGCACTTTGTGAACAATGAAGATTTTTGGATGTTGACTCTAACATTCATGCCATTGATTTGTGTATTTATTATTTTTTTCTTTTTTTCTTTTTTTCTTCCCTTAGTTTTCTTAAGCTTTCTTATTTACCCGGGTAGTGAGCCTTTAGCCGATGACTCCCAAACTAGATGATCTTAGGACACTAGATGAGAAAACATCTCGCAAACTTAAGGACTCTAGTAAATAAGGCCACAAAACTAAAGGGAATTATTTTGATTTTGTCCATCTTTTTAGGCATGAATAATCATGCTTCCTGAGGCATAATTGCCCAGCTTCAATAAGTAGTTTTTATTATCATCATTTTTTTATATATATTTTTATGGCATTATCGGTCTTTGTTTCAATCCCAAAAATTATGTAAGTGTGAAGTGCATAAATCTAAGGCAAAAAATTCAAGATCAAATTATCTTTCCAATCTTAATTTCTTATCCTAAAATTTAGACAAGATCTATTATTTTGACTCGGTTTAAAATTTCATAATTTCAGGTCTTCCTAATTCCTAAGATAATCTTAATTTTCTTTAAAATAAATCAAAACTATTTCCCTTATGTCAAAAAGTTTTGTAAAAAGAAAAGAAAAAAGTTTTTATACAAAAGACAATTTTAAAAAGTTCTTAAAAAGAAGCGTAAAAGAAAGAAAATTTAAAACCAACGACGCCGAAATATGATCGGGGAAAACCGCACACGAAAAGTGTATGTTTTGAAATCAAGAAAAGTGCGTGCTTTGGCTTCCTCGATGCTTCCGTTATAGCATAGAGGCTAAAACGAATCAAATCCACGAGGATGGGAGACGATAGAAGCTTACACGGTATGTTCACGTGTATGTTAAAAGTTCTTCAATGTTTTAAAGAATGAAAAGAAAAGAAAACAAATAATGAAAAAAGAAGTACGATGAAACATAAAGAAGTGGGAAACATAGAAAAGAATATATTTGTGGTTTTTGGATAGTATTTCCAAAGCAAAGTGGAAAAGAAAGAAAACTCATGACTACTAACTACTAATGGCTCCATTAACTATGCTAACCTCTTAGTGATAGTTACCGCACATGTATCCTTGGCCAACACTAGTCCTTGGTTCAAGAGCGTTTCAAAGTATGACCTATACGATAACTTTCACATCTAAACTCAACAAAATAAGTGCAAATTACACTTAAATCATCAAAACTAGACAAAAGTAAGCATGAAGTAAAGTAATGTTAGTTTGTTAGAGAGTTAGGATATTAGAGTGTTAGATCCATCATTATGAGTCATCAATGGCTCTTGCAGGAGTAAGGCCAAGTAGAGGCTATTAGATTCATGTGGATTATGAAGTAAGAAGTTAGCGAGTTAGTAGTTAGTAGTTAGTTGCCATGAGAGAAAATTAGCTATACATGTAAAATGAGTTAGAGAGAAGAAAACAAGGAGAGATAAAGAGAGCACCTTTCATAAATTGTCACCTTCTATTACAAGCACTCTTGCTTTCCACTTATGTACCACTCTCTCTCCTATTATAAGATCTACAAGAAATGAAAATACAAAGGAGGAAAAAGAAGAACAACTAATCTAAACTACCCTAAACTACAACATGGAGAAGAAAACTACTCTAAAACTACACTATTCTCTGTATATCTTCATCTTCAGAACCCCATAGGGTAATTTATAGGCACCAGGGGAAAGGGGCCAGGGGGATAACCCCTGGCCCAAAGCACCGGCATGGGCACAGCCGCGCCCGTATGGCCACGAAAACGTAGCCAAAGTCGCGTTTTGACGACTGTACCAGAGCGGCGCACGCAACATCGCCTGCTGCGTGCCGTTCGTTTGTCCCCTGTCGGCTGCATGTTCCGGTTTTGGTTTTGGGCCCCTGGTTTGGAGAAACCGCTCTCCAAAGTCAATGGCTATATTATAGGACTTTAATCACCCATTAAATTGTGATTTAGGGTCTTTTTATTCATTGCACACCATGGACTTAGAAACATACAAGAGAGGTATAATTAGCAGAATTTAATATGAAAATAAATGTGAAGATTTGGTTTGAAATATGCAGTTTTAGAGACGAATTAGCTGGCTTCCATTGGAGGGTTTTCTCAGCTAAATTTTCAAATAGGTCCCAACCTTAATTTTCATCTTTTTGTAATAATCCCCCTTGACACATGGTTTCTAACAAGGTTTTCGTTTGATAATCCAAACCATCATAGAGAATCTTGCACTGCCGTTATTTCTCTACATCGTGATTAGGGCACTGGGTTAGGAGATCTTTGAATCACTCAAAATATCTCCAGAATGGTTCGCTCTGCTCTTGCCTAAACTGCATGATGTTCTTTCTGATGAGGGCAGTCTTGTAGATTAGGTAAAATTTTTCAAGAAAGTCTTGACGAAATCGTCTCATGTTGTGACTAAGTTTACAACCAAGCTATACAATCATTTTTTAGATGGATCCTTTAGGAAAAAGGGAATGAAACGTAACCTAACAATATCATCTCCTCGCTATGGAATACACATCATGACGCATACTTTTTCAAATTCCCTAACAAAGAAGTATGCATCCTCTGATTCTAAATCATGAAAATTTGAAAGAGTGTTAATGAATTGCGGTTTCAACTCAAAATTATTACCGTTCGTTTTAGGAAGTTTTATACAAGATGGGAGTGACATTCTGATTGGGTAAAATCTATCCTATAGCGATGCCACCATTGGTTCTAGATACAGTGGAAGAGAAGTATTTTGGGTCAATCTGGAAGTAACTGGATCTCTCAACCACTCTTGCATGTAGCATACCGCAAACAATGTATAAACAACAAAACAATCGAAAAAATAAAAAAACAAAATAAAAGAAGGAGAAATAACCACCAAGCCTAGTCTAAGGTACCTGGACCTAGACGACTCCTAACTGATCGATTCTCCGAGGGAGGTTGTTGCAGGAATCAGCCTACCAGCTAATTGTCCAGGTAGAGGTAAAACTAGGTGGGAAGCATCCGGGTGTGAGCCTCGGGCCTTAATTACGCCAAACCATAGAGTTTTCGAGGTTTAACCTCTTAATCCTCTTTTCTTAGACACCAATTTTGCAGGAGTATGATTCTTACAATTTTCACCCTGGCTTAATGTCTTAGTGAGTCTGATAGATCCTTCAGGCTGATGTCTATCAAATTTTAGTTAGGCTTGGGATTGTGAGTGCACTTGGAGATAGTTTTTAGGCTAAGGAAGGGTAATGACTTCCCCACCTTATTTTTCTTATTGGAATTTGCCTTTAATGTAAATTTGTACAAGTGTACAATATATTAACAATAAGATAACACTCAAAATGATAAATCACTTCAAAATGTTAGTCTTATTTTATATGAAATGCACATGTACCTTTCTCTTGCACTCTTCAACAGAAATTGAAATGAATTAAAAGAGACACGTGCTCTAAATGCAAAAATCTAATCCAGTTTTCAATTTAGCAACAAATAAGTTTCTGTTGAGTTATTAACAGTACATGAGTGAAGCAACAAGATGTTGGAACTTGTTTTGATGAAGACTTTTGTGAAGCATTTCATTTAGAGTTCTAACACACGATGAATTAAGAGTTCTTCATGATCAAGATGTCCCAAAGAGAGTTGATATGATGTGGTTTGTAATTGTGAAATAGCATGTCAAAAGCCTTGATGCACACACACATATCATGTCTATATAGTCGACTTATAACTCCTTATAGTCGACTAATCCATTTGGTAGTCGACTAACCCAAACCCCCTAGTCGACTAGTCATGTGTCCAAAAGAAACTCAACTCTCTGTTTGTCCATTAGTCGACTTGACAGACAAACATAGTCGACTAATAGACCTTGTAGTCAACTAACCCTATTCCCCTAGTCAACTAATAGCTGATCCAGTCGACTTGAAAGTTGGTTGCAGTAGACTTGATTCAGTTAACCAGAAACCTGTCACTCGAACTTATCTTGACCTAGTCGACTAATACCCAAACATAGTCGACTACTCTTTGGAAAATTGCCTTGTATAGTCGACTAACTCAAAAGGCAAGTCGACTATAGGCAGTTTCTGACTGTTGGACAGTTTCTGTTATCTGGTCTTTTGTGCAACGTTTTCCAACGTTTCAATCTTTTGAATTGCACCTATAACTACCTTAACTTACCCTAGAGTGCAGCTATAAATAGGGTGGTTAATCCTAAGGCCAAATACCAATCCTAATCTTCAGTTTTCTAAGATCAAAAATTCTGTCAATCCTGAAAACTGTTTCCACTTCAGTTCTTCACCAAATTCAAATTCCTTTGTGAAGTTCTCTGAAGTTTGTCTCCTATACTAGACCTTGTCCACGTTCACATACAGTACCAAGGCTTATAGGAAAGTGTTGTAATACTCAAAACAATCATTGTACACGGGTGTCTTCTTGGTGTAGAAGCAGTTGTACAAGGTGAAGTTTGTTCTCTTGGTGGAAGAGAAGGTGTTCTCTTGGTGGAAGAGAAGGTGTACACATTTGGCAAAAGGGATTTGTCAAGTGGTGTGCATGGTTGTGATTTTGGGTGTACAAAATCAAGGACAAAGGAAAATCTTAAGCGGGTGGCTTGGGGACTGGATGTAGGTCACGAGGACCGAACCAGGATAAATCTCTCGTGTTTGCGTTTGTCTAAACTTTTCTGAGATTTGATTTCCTTTACTGCAAGTTTATTTATTTGTTTTAACTTAATCCTTCTTTGTTTAGTATTTGTGTTGACTTTATAGTTTAGATCCATAAGTGCCAACAGAGAAAGTTCTGCATTTGGCATCATCTCGGGACCTACAATTGGTATCAGAGCGGGGTTCTACATTTGGTATCAGAGCGAGGTCCTACAATTGGCAACCAGCATACAAGCCCTGCATACCTAGTCAACAACAAGGATGGCAACGAAGTTTTCATCATCCCAATTCAAGGAAGGACATTCTTCACAACGTCCACCGCTATTTGACGGATCAAACTACAACTATTGGAAGTATAGAATGAAGATCTACTTGCAATCGCTCAACTACGAACTATGGAACATCGTTGAAGCGTCGTACACCAAACCAACAACCAACTACAGCGCTTGGAGTGATGATCAAAAGAAGAATGCAAACCTTGACGCCAAAGCGATGAATGCCTTGTTTTGTGCATTAAGCAAAAAAGAGTTCAACAGAGTGTCAACAGCCACTTCTGCACATCAAATATGGCATACTCTTCAGGTAACACACGAAGGCACAAGTAAAGTTAAAGAGTCTAAAATATCTGTTCTTATCCACAGGTTTGAATTATTCAAAATGGAGGAGAATGAAACCATATCCGAAATGGTTATAAGATTCACCGACATTACCAATTCATTAGCATCCCTTGGAAAGGACTACACCCAAGTCAAAAAAGTTCGTAAGATCCTTCGTGCACGCACACCAGAATGGGAGAATAAGACAACCGCAATTGAAGAGGCCAATGATCTCTCAACTTTGTCGTTAGAAAACCTAATCGGTAATCTAATGACATATGAAGTGCAGATAGAAGAAAGAAAGAAGGATGAACGACAACACCACTCAAAGAAGAAAGAACTTGCCTTCCATGCATCCTCCGATACGGACGATTCAAATGATGATGAAGAGGAGATGTCAATGCTTTCAAAGAAATTCAGGAGATTTCTAAAGCAAGGTAAATTCAAATGCTTTAATTGCAATAAACCAGATCATATGAAGATGGATTGCCCATTGCTCAAGAATAAAGTCAAATACATGACCAAAAAGTTCAGAAAGAAGAAAAACTATGAAGCCTCATGGGAGAACAGTGATTCCTCGTCCTCTGACGGAGAAGAATCCACTGAACGTGTCAACCTATATTACATGGCCATAGAAGATGATGAGGTATCATTTACTGAACTTTCTGATGCATTTCATGAATTGTTTAATGATCTAAAGTATGAAAAACTGAAAAATAAAGTTTTATCAAAAGAAAATGAAAAACTTTTAAAGGAAAATTCATGTTATGCTTTACAAGTATCTTCTATAAATTCTCAATAAGATGAGTTTGAAAAAGTCATATCATCTTTGAAAAATGATAATGAGAAGTTTATAAAAGAGAACAACTTTCTTAAAAAGGAAACTGAGTCTTTGAATAAAAGGATTTCTATTTTAGATAAAGATATTTCAGTTTTCAAAAAGAAATATGAAGATATTTGCAAAATGTGACTAAGTTCAATCAAGGAAAAGAAAAGTTGAATGATTTATTATCTTTTCGGAAGTTGTCACATAATAATTATGGTATTGGATATATTAAAAAATCTTCATATTGTTGTAATCCATATGATTCTTTTGTAAAAAGAAAGTCTAAGAAAAATAAGTTTATATGGATTCCTAAGAATTTAAGTATTCATGATAAAAATTCCTATATTGCATCATACATTCATGATATATGTAATTCATGCAATTATGTGTATACTAACAGGTGGAAACCAAATTCAAAATGGATTTGAACTCCTAAAGGTTAATATGTTCTTTTATATTTGGTACCACCTAACGTTTATCTTGCAGGTACCATATAAAAAGTTGATAAAAACATATATATATATTTAATGATATATTTGTTGCAGGGGGAGAACAAAGTATTTCTCTATCTGTTATAACCCAATTTCTGCAGGGGGAGGAAAATATAACCTATTTTCTGCAGGGGGAGTACTTGTGCACACAAAGCATCATCATCAAAAAGGGGGAGAATGTTGGAACTTGTTTTGATGAAGACTTTTGTGAAGCATTTCATTTGGAGTTCTAACACACGACGAATCAAGAGTTCTTTATGATCAAGATGTCCCAAAGAGAGTTGATATGATGTGGTTTGTAATTGTGAAATAGCATGTCAAAAAGCCTTGATGCACACACATATCATGTCTATATAGTCGACTTATAACTCCTTATAGTCGACTAATCCATTTGGTAGTCGACTAACCCAAACCCCCTAGTTGACTAGTCATGCGTCCAAAAGAAACCCAACTCTCTGTTTGTCCATTAGTCGACTTGATAGACAAACATAGTCGACTAATAGACCTTGTACACAAATTGCTTTTTGTAAATAATAGTTTCTAATGTTGGAACTCGTTTTGATGAAGACTTTTGTGAAGCATTTCATTTGGAGCTCTAACACACGACGAATCAAGAGTTCTTCATGATCAAGATATCCCAAAGAGAGTTGATATGAAGTGGTTTGTAATTGTGAAATAGCATGTCAAAAGCCTTGATGCACACACACATATCTGTCTATATAGTCGACTTATAACTCCTTATAGTCGACTAATCCATTTGGTAGTCGACTAACCCAAACCCCCTAGTCGACTAGTCATGTGTCCAAAAGAAACCCAACCCTCTGTTTGTCCATTAGTCGACTTGATGACAAACATAGTCGACTAATAGACCTTGTAGACGACTAACCCTATTCCCCTAATCGACTAATAGCTGATCCAGTAGACTTGAAAGTTGATTGCAGTCGACTTGATTCAGTTAACCAGAAACCTGTCACTCGAACTTATCTTGACCTAGTCGACTAATACCCAAACATAGTCGACTACTCTTTTGAAAATTGCCTTGTATAGTTGACTAACTCAAAAGGCAAGTCGACTATAGGCAGTTTCTGACTGTTGGACAGTTTCTGTTATCTGGTCTTTTGTGCAACGTTTTCCACCATTTCAATCTTTTGAATTGCACCTATAACTACCCTAACTTACCCTAGAGTGCAGCTATAAATAGGGTGGTTAATCCTAAGGCCAAATATCAATCCTAATCTTCAGTTTTTTAAGATCAAAAATTCTGTCAATCCTGAAAACTGTTCCCACTTCAGTTCTTCACCAAATTCAAATTCCTTTGTGAAGTTCTCTGAAGTTTGTCTCCTATACTAGACCTTGTCCACGTTCACATACAGTACCAAGGCTTATAGGAAAGTGTTGTAATACTCAAAGCAATCATTGTACACGGGTGTCTTCTTGGTAGCAGTTGTACAAGGTGAAGTTTGTTCTCTTGGTGGAAGAGAAGGTGTTCTCTTGGTGGAAGAGAAGGTGTACACATTTGGCAAAGGGGATTTGTCAAGTGGTGTGGGTTGTGATTTTGGGTGTACAAAATTAAGGATAAAGGAAAATCTCAAGCGGGTGGCTTGGGGACTGGATGTAGGTCACGAGGACCGAACCAGGATAAATCTCTCGTGTTTGCGTTTGTCTAAACTTTTCTGAGATTTGATTTCCTTTACTGCAAGTTTATTTATTTGTTTTAACTTAATCCTTCTTTGTTTAGTATTTGTGTTGACTTTGTAGTTTTGATCCATAAGTGCCAACAGAGAAAGTTCCGCATTTGGCATCATCTCGGGACCTACAATAACTTTTCTGAAGGCAAAAGTGCTCTTTTTTTTCAAGAAAAGTAGGTCTACTGCAGCGATTAGTCCCCTGACTCCTCCTCCTGCAAAAAACAAAGAAAACTCTTTAGTAAGAATAAGAAAAACTGTTACCCCTCCCCGACAATGACGCCAAAATTTGATTGCTCGAAAGCATTCATTAGAATAAGTAAAAGAGAAATGGTCAATGTGGTAGCTTTAGCGATTCTACTGTAATAGCGAAGTGGCTTATACGGGTCGTATCCATGAGGAGGGGAGGCGATAGAATCATGATGTGCAGTTCTTCTTTTCGCTTCAAAGTTTTCTTCATTTAAAGAATGGATTGAAAGAAAAACAAGAAAGATTGTAGAAATGGTTTGAAATATTTTAGTGTTGAAAAAATATTTTGAATTTTTTAGAGATGGAAAAGATGCACGACTAACCTTCTACAAATTGCTCTCACTAACCTCTAGCTTCTTGAAGACATAGCCTCACAATGGATCATAGGCAATCACAAACTTTGTGCACAAGAACTTTTTACATGGTAGATCGAATAAAAGTTTCTCCCTTCACCTTGCTTCACAAGGCAAAACTTGAACATTCCTCCATCAAGATCCATTTGAAGGCGAGCATGGAGGAAGAAACAAGTGCACTATTGGTATCAGTAAGGATGCATGGGAGTTCCACTAACTTACAAAAACAAGTAGAGTTAACAACTATAAATTATCAAAAACTTATGAGTCAAGCATGAATAAGAAAGTTAGTCTACGTGTTAGTAAGTTAGAGTTAAAACCCTCATCGTAAGATATCATAGCTCTTGTCTGCAAACGGCTAGTTTGATACTTATTGATTCATGTGGGTTGTTCAAGCAAAGTTATTAGAGATTAGTGGTTAAGTAGTTAGTTAGCCATGTTATAAAAAAGTTAGCTAAACATAGTAATGAAAACAAAAGAAAAGATAAAGGGAGAGTAAACAACTAAGCTAGTGCAAGTAAAAGTAAGAAAAATACACAAGGAAAAAGGTGGTAAAGGAAGAACTTCACTTGTATTTGATTGTCACCTTCAAGATACAAGTTTCACTCTCTCTCCCTCTCACTCTAATGGCTAACCTAATATAAGGAACAAAGAGAGAATATAAGAAAATAAAGAAAAATACAACAACAAAGTAGCATGAACTCCCTATTTTCTGCATATCTCCCTCTCTGGAAATCTAGAGGGGTGTTTATAGCCACAAGAGCATGGGAGGATGGAGTGGGGGGAGATGGCCTCTGGCGCTGGCAGAATAGCGCCAGAGCGTGCGATTGGTGCCAGGGTGATGGGCCTGTATGTGCAATAAATGTGTTGACTTTGGCTTTCAGCACCAGTAGATTGGGCTTCAAGTGTTGGGCTTCTTCTTGGATCTAAAAAATCCTTAAATATTTTGGAGTTTTGGCCTCTTCTTTTCTTCAAGCCATGGACCTAGAAACAAGAAGAAGAACCCACTAGTAAACAAAATTTTATTAAGATAAATATAAAAATGTGATGAAAAATATGCAAATATAAACACTAATCAGGGACCTTACAACAAGGAATTACAAAAGGTCTACACAAAACTGGAGTACACAACTCCACCACTCATTCCTTTTCACAAGAGATAGCACAAAGCCAATTGAGATTATAAAGCTCTTCGTTATCACTAATGATCACAAACACTCTCTCTTACAACTTCCTATAGAGTAGAATATGAAATGAAGCTCAAGGAGTTATGTGAGAGTAGAAATTCAAATAGAAATAATTTAAGAGATGAAAAACCAAAAAAAATTAGCTTTGGAAAGATTGCTCTTGAAAATTGGAAGCAAGAAAACTTTTCTTTTTTTTAGTAAACTTGATTTTCTATGAAAACTTGTAAAAACTTATTGTCATAAACTCAAACCTAATGACCTATTTATATAGCAACTCATAAAACCTATAGTTAAGGTTTACCAGGTCTTTAGAGATGAGTTTTGACCCATAAAAACAAGAAATGCCCGTTGGAAAATAGAAAAAAGTGAAACGGATTAAAAAACTAGCCGTTATTGAAGTTTTAGCAGCGTGTTGGTTGACTGGCCAGTCGATCGACTCTCCATATATAAAAAAATTGCTGCTGACTCCGGTCGACCGGTAGGTCAATCGGATTCAACCGAGGCTAAGGGTGAGCCAGTCGGTCGACCGAACGGTCGACCGCAGGGGTTGGCGGTCGACTGGTCGGTCAACCTACAACATGCACAATGTGCACACCCCAAGCCACAAGATTGGTCAACAAGTCGGTCGACCGTCTTGGTCATAGGTAACGGTCGACCAACCTGGACTGAAAATCAGTCTTTCTGAAAATTTTGAAAATGAAATTTTTTTTAATAAAAATTGTATTGGTTTTTAAGAGCTATAACCATGTATTGGTAATTGGGATACAAGTTCTAAACTTGATATAAATCTTTGGAAAATATATGAAACATGTATCAAGACCAAACATGTAAAATACCAATACAAAACAAACTTCTATTTTCAAAAACGTGTATTTTTGTCTGTGTAACTCTTTGAGCATCAAATCTATATTTTACACTTTAACAAACTATTTTCTTACAAGGTTCTAAGCGACTGCAAGTGTCTTCAAGCGGTCTTCTCTAATAGCGACATCGAGTGCTTTGAGCTCCAATCCCATACTTGAGTACCCTTGAGCCATCGACACCTTCCTTTAGAGGAAGAAACATATTAGATCTTCTTGAACCCTGAAATACACTTAAACACTTGAACTTGATTAGTACTAAATAACCACATATGTTTTGCTATTATCAAAATAGGAAACGATGATTGTAACCTTGGGCTAATAATCTCCCCCTTTTTGATGATGACAAAACAGATGAGTTACTTAAAATAAAAGAAAGGAAAGAGCTTGGAAAAACTCCCCCTCAAGTTATGCTATCTATCAAGTACAAGAAAATATTATGACTTCAAATAGATTTATCAATATAAGCAAGTCACATATGAAAATCACCTAGAGGGGGGGTGAATAGGTGATAATGCTAATCAATGGACAAATTAAAAATTAAGATGTAACAATCACCCAACAAGATTCACAAGATGAATGAAAGCAAGTCAATATAGCAATGATGATGATAAGCAAGTAATAAGTGCAAGTAAAGTAATGTAAAGGAGTGCAAGAATGTAAACCAATCGCAAACACAAGGATATGTTATCGAGGTTCGAGCACCCAGCTCTACTCCCCGCCTTCCCCAGAAGGATTCTAGCTACTTCCACTATCACAAAGAAATCACAATTACACCGGAGTACCCAACTCCACAATCTCAATTACAAGCAATTTCTGAGTAGTCAAAAGACCACAAACTCTCTCTTTCAAAAGTCTCTTCCCTTACAAAAGGTCCTTAGAGAACAATGAGTAGGAATGAAGCTCTTGTTGTAAGTGAAGAAAGAAAATTAAATCAGAGAGTATTTCAAAAACCACTTCAGAAAAAGAGAGAGAATTTCAGCATAAAAACCAAGAAACAAAGCTCTTTTGAATGCCTTAAACTTTTGAATTTTTCTTGTAAAAAATGTTGTAAACAATCTCTCCCCAAACACCCCTATTTATAGGAGAGGGCTAGGGTTAAGGGATAAAACATAATTAGGATTAATCAGAGAGTATTAGGTTTGAAATATATCCCTTAAACCAATTTTAAACACAAAAAGACAAAATTTAAAACAGCCCAGGAAATAGCCGTTTACTGTTCAACGGCTAGTCCGGTCGACCGGTCGGTCGACCGCCTATACAAAAATAGAGCCGTTACAGGCAACCGGTCGACCGCTCGGTCGACCCAACAAACCCGAGAGCAAAGCCATTGCAGTCAGGTCGACCGCCCGGTCGACCGGCAGACATGCACACTGATACGTGCATCTGCCAGAACCTCGGTCGACTAGTCCGGTCGACCGGACGACTGACATAGGCACGGTCGACTGGTGCGGTCGACCGGCTCAGGTCAAAAGTCAGGTTTAAAACACAATTTTGAAAAGACTTTGATTTTTATGAAAAATATCTTTAAATAGTAATAAGTATAAAACATAAAAATTGATTTGTAGGCAGAGGATTTTGTATAAAAATATTTTTGTACATTTTATAGAAGATCATCTTAGAAACAATATGTGCGCAAAAACGTGTGTGATTGAGCTTCAAACCTATCTATCATTCTTTAACAAAATTCTAAACCTATAAAACTAAAAACAAATCTTGATGAGCAATCTTCAAGTCTTGAGCCATGCTATGCCTTGCTAGAGCCCCTTCTTCTATGTTCCTTCCTTAATATGCAATATGCCTTCTTTGCTTCATGAAACCTAGAAGTTGTTGCAATAGCTAAGCAATAGCCTCCAAATATGGTACTAACCTGAAACTTATCTTAAACAAACTCATTAGTACCAAATAGCACTAATTTGGTTTGTCATCATCAAAACTCAATAAATGGAGAGTGTAACCTTTTGGGCCAACAATCTCCCCTTTTTGATGATGACAAAACAAATAGGCTACAAGATAAAAATATAGGGGAGGAGAAAACTCCCCTCAAATTATGCTATATAAAGAAAACATTTAAACTGAAAAACACAAGAACTCATTTAAAAAACATATATGCTCTTGATACCAATTTAAACCAATTGAAACAATACTGAAAAACACATGTTATTATCTTGATACTAACAAAACTCAAGAATTCTCAAAACTCATGAAAACAAAACAAGACAACAAAAACATATATAAGACAACAAAAACATATATAAACTCATATAAACTCATATGGAACCAAGACCATATAAATTTATTTTTATCATGCACTAACTTATTCTCCCCCTTTTTGTCATACATCAAAAAGGGTTAGGAATCACATGTTTAATCAATAATACAAACATTAAGTTCTCCACAAATAAACGAAAATCTAGCAAAATCAAGAGGTTTAGTGAAAATATCGGCTAGTTGCAAATCCGTAGAAACATAATCAATATCTATATCTCCTTTCTCAAAATGATCTCTAAGAAAGTGATACTAATCTCAATGTGCTTGGTCTTATTATGTTGATTTGCATTCTTAGTCATGTGTATAGTACTAGTATTATCACAAAATATTTTTATATGATCAAAATGCAAATCAAAATCAAGGAGAGTATGTTTCATCTAAAGGACTTGTGCACAACAAGCCTCCGCGGCAACATACTCCGCCTCGGCGGTTGAGAGTGCTATGGAATTTTGTTTCCTAGAGGACCATGAAACAAGACAATTACCAAGAAATTGACATGTCCCACTAGTATTCTTTCTATCTACTCTACAACCCGCATAGTCGGCATCCGAATAACTCGTAATTGAGAAATCTCCGGTTTTCGGATACCAAAGACCCATCCCAATAGTGCCCTTAATATAACGAATAATGCGTTTTACCGCAATAAGATGGGACTCTTTAGGACACGATTGAAATCTAGCACAAAGACACACACTAAACATGATATCCGGCCTACTTGCCGTTAAATATAAAATACTTCCTATCATGCTTCTATATAATTTAATATCAACATTTTTACCTTGGTCATCTTTATCAAGCTTGGTTGTAGTTGCCATGGGAGTGTTGCAAGTCTTTGAGCCTTCAAGTCCAAACTTCTTTACGAGTTCCTTTGCGTACTTGGCTTGACTTATGAACGTCCCGTTTTTCAATTGCTTGATTTGGAGTCCAAGGAAGAAATTGAGCTCACCCATTGAAGACATTTCAAATTCAAGTTGCATGACCTTTTCAAAATCCTTACATAAAAGCTCATTAGTAGAACCAAAAATTATATCAACTACATAAATTTGCACAATTAGTATATCATTATCAACATGCTTAGTAAATAGAGTTGTGTCTACTTTGCCTTTAACAAAATCATTTGAAATTAGAAAACTAGAAAGCCTTTCATACCAAGCTCTAGGAGCTTGTTTCAATCCATATAAAACTTTATCAAGTTTGAAAACAAAATCGGGATGAACATGATCAGCAAAACCGGGAGGTTGAGAAACATAAACTTCTTCATTAATAAAACCATTCAAAAATGCACTTTTCACTTCCATTTGAAAAAGTTTAAAATTTTTGAAAGATGCAAAAGCTAGTGTCATCCGTATGGCTTCAAGCCGTGCTACGGGTGCAAAGGTCTCCTCAAAGTCAATTCCCTCAACTTGAGTGTAACCTTGGGCCACTAACCTAGCTTTATTCCTAATGACATTTTCGGACTCATCCATCTTGTTTCTAAAGATCCACTTAGTACCAATTATTGGTCTATCGTGGGGCTTAGGAACAAGGTGCCAAACTTGGTTGCGCTCAAATTGATTGAGTTCCTCTTGCATGGCAAGCAACCAATATGGGTCCGTCTCGGCTTCGAGAATGCCTTTGGGTTCAAAATGAGAAATGAAAGCAAAGTTACCACATAGGTCATGGAGTTTGGAGCGCGTTGTGACTCCTTTAGATGCATCACCCAAGATGAGCTCCTTAGGATGATTTGTAGCATATCTCCAAGCTTTAGGAAGCGGTTGAGAGCTTTCCTCTTTATCCTCTTGAACATCACCAATTGATTCTTGCTTTTCTTCTTGAGCGGGTGAGTCCTTCAAGGATAGTCTCTCCTGTCTTCACCTAATGGTTCAATCTCTACAACATTCTCAACAACCACATTAGATTCTTCAAACTTAACATGCATGGTTTCTTCAATAGTAAGTGAAGATCTATTAAATACTCTATATGCTTTGCTAGTAGAAGAATATCCAACAAAGATAGCTTCATAAGCCTTAGCATCAAACTTACCCAAATTCTCCTTAGTATTTAAAATAAAACACTTGCATCCAAAAACTTTAAAATATGCAACATTAGGTTTACTAGAATGATACATTTCAAAAGATGTTTTGGAAGAATTCTTACACACATAAATACGATTTGAAATATAGCATGCGGTGTTTACGGCCTCGGCCCATAAATATTGAGGGAGGTCATATTCACTTATCATTGTCCTAGCCATTTCTTGAAGTGTTCTATTTTTCCTTTCTACAACTCCATTTTGTTGTGGAGTCCTAGGACATTTCATGCTTGATTCCCTTTTCATCACAATAAGTCATGAAGAGTTGGTTAACAAACTCACCACCTCTATCACTCCTTATTCTCAAAATCGAAAAACCTTTTTCTTTTTCAACCCTTTTTCTAAAAATTTGAAATGAGAAAATGTTTGATCTTTACTTTGCAAAAAGAAAACCCAAGTGAAACGGAAAAAATCATCAACTAAAACAAATGCAAATCTACTACCATTTAAACTTTTAGTTTGTGTTGGTCCAAAAAGATCCATATGAATTAGTTCTAAGGGCCTAGTAGTCATGATATCCTTAATTGGTTTGAAGGAAGACTTGGTTTGTTTCCCAAGTTGGCACGCACCACAAATGCGGTCTTTCTCAAACTTCAAGCAAGGTATACCCTTTACTAAATCCTTAGAATTAATTCTAGCAAGATGGTCAAAAGATGCATGTCCTAATCTTCTATGCCAAAGCCAAGAATTTCATCAAAAGCATTCAAGCATTTAGTAGAATAATCTAAATTAAGCATGTCAATGATATAAACATTATTGTCACGAAAACCGGTAAGAATACAAACATCGGATTTAACATCAAAAATCTTGCAAGAAGAATCATCAAAAACAACTTTAAGTCCACGGTCACAAAGTTGACTAATGCTAAGCAAATTATGTTTTAAACCATCTACTAAAACAACATTCTCTATAATAGGAGATGCACCAATTTGAATGTTACCTATACCGATGATAGTTCCTTTGGAGTCATCCCCGAAGGTGACGGAGCCACCTTCCATGTACCTTGATAGGGTTATAAAGTTGTTGATATCCCATGTCATATGTCTTGAACAACCACTATCAAGGTACCACCGCTCCCTACGTCTTGGAGCCTTGGTGTGTACCTACATCAAATAATTTAGGACTTGATTTTGGTACCCACATTTTCTTGGGTCCTAGTGGGTTAGTTTCATTAACCCAAACAAGATTATTTGATCTATTAACTTGGTCATAGCAAAATTTAGCTAAATGTCCATTCTTACCACAATATGTGCATCTATATACTCTACCATATTTGAAAGCATAATGAGTGTGTGATTTGTGAGTATGAGAGTTGTGAGCATGAAAAGATTTAGCATGTGTAGTGTGAGCATGAGTGGACTTAACATGAGAGGTGTGCTTTTTAGAAAACATGTTCTCAAGTTTCTTTGTGTTAAAAGCACAATAATTTAAAACTTTTTCAAAATCATTTATTTTAGATTTAAAAGAAGAAATTTCATTTTTATCAATCATAGGAGATTTTGCCTTACAAGAAATCTTGTAGGCACTAAATTCTTCTTGAATAGAAATGAGATTAGAAGAAAGATCATCTTTTTCTTTAGAAACCATAGCAAGTTGATTTTTAAGAAAAGCAACTTCTTTTTGTAATTTAAAACATTCAATCTTTTTATTGTCATAAGTTTCAGAAAGTTCAACAAAGGCATGTACAAGAACTTCCTTACTTAGTTCATCATCTTCATCATCATGAGATTGAGGGGTTACCTTAGAAGTGTTTGCCATGAAACACATGTTCGCCGTATCCACCTCTTCTTCGGACTCGCTTTCCGAATCCCACGTTGCCTTGTATGCTTTCTTTTCTTCCGGCTTCTTTGGCTTGAAGGAGGAAGTCATCTTCTTCTTAAACTCCGGGCAATCCGCCATGATATGTCCGTTGCGGCAATTGTAGCAAATGATCCTTCTCTCCTCTTTGCCTTCAAATTTTCTCCGGAAGTTGAGCTTGTTCTTCCGGTACAACCTCTTGACGTTCCGCACAAGTAGAGTTAGCTCTTCATCTTCTTCTTCGTCTTCTTCATCGTCATCATTGGTGGATGAAGTTTTGAAGGCTATGGATTTCTTGTTTGAAGTAGTGGCCTCTTCTCTTGCCTTCTTTTCCATCTCATGGGTCTTTAGGTTCCCAATGAGACTAATGAGGTCCATCTCGTCCTTGTCGTTCAATTCTTTTAGGTGGTGGCCTTTATCTCCCATGAAGACGGAAGAGCCCGAATCACTTTTCGCACCTTTTGATCGTTGGAGATGTCATCACCTAAGGAAGAAAGACCATTAGTGATTTTAGTAAACCTTGTAATCATACTATCAATAGACTCATCATCAATCATTTTAAATGACTCATATTGGGACCTCAAGAGATCTATCTTAGCTCTCTTGACTTGTGAAGTCCCTTCGTGTGTGACCAATAAATGTTGCCAAATCTCATAGGCGGATTGGCAATGAATTACCCGTATAAGGTCATCCTCATTCAAGGCGGTTAATAGGGATTTTTGGGCCTTGGAGTTAGCCTCATATTCTCTAAAGTTGAAGTCGGTCCAAGTGCTCTCATCACCATCGGGTGCTACATAGGGTTTGGTCAAGGACTTGGCCACTAAGCTACCCAAAGATTGCAAAAATATAGTCATCCTAACCTTCCAAATAGGGAAATTAAGTCCATCAAATTTAGGAGGGGTTTTAATGTTATCGGCCATGTTTACTAGTGTATGAATGTATGAATGAAAATGTTGATTAGCAAATTTTAAGGATCTCTCTATGGATGTTAAGCCAAAACCTAGAGTCCAAGCTCTGATACCAATTGAAAATCACCTAGAGGGGGGGTGAATAGGTGATAATGCTAATCAATGGACAAATTAAAAATTAAGATGTAACAATCACCCAACAAGATTCACAAGATGAATGAAAGCAAGTCAATATAGCAATGATGATGATAAGCGAGTAATAAGTGCAAGTAAAGTAATGTAAAGGAGTGCAAGAATGTAAACCAATCGCAAACACAAGGATATGTTATCGAGGTTTGAGCACCCAGCTCTACTCCCCGCCTTCCCCAGAAGGATTCTAGCTACTTCCACTATCACAAAGAAATCACAATTACACCGGAGTACCGAACTCCATAATCTCAATTACAAGCAATTTCTGAGTAGTCAAAAGACCACAAACTCTCTCTTTCAAAAGTCTCTTCCCTTACAAAAGGTCCTTAGAGAACAATGAGTAGGAATGAAGCTCTTATTGTAAGTGAAGAAAGAAAATTAAATCAGAGAGTATTTCAAAAACCACTTCAGAAAAAGAGAGAGAATTTCAGCACAAAAACTAAGAAACAAAGCTCTTTTGAATGCCTTAAACTTTTGAATTTTTCTTGTAAAAAATGTTGTAAACAATCTCTCCCCAAACACCCCTATTTATAGGAGAGGGCTAGGGTTAAGGGATAAAACATAATTAGGATTAATCAGAGAGTATTAGGTTTGAAATATATCCCTTAAACCAATTTTAAACACAAAAAGACAAAATTTAAAACAGCCCAGAAAATAGCCGTTTACTGTTTAACGGCTAGTCCGGTCGACCGGTCGGTCGATCGCCTATACAAAAATAGAGCCGTTACAGGCAACCGGTCGACCGCCCGGTCGACCCAACAAACCCGAGAGCAAAGCCATTGCAGTCAGGTCGACCGCCCGGTCGACCGGCAGACATGCACACTGATACGTGCATCTGCCAGAACCTCGGTCGACTAGTCCGGTCGACCGGACGACTGACATAGGCACGGTCCACTGGTGCGGTCGACCGGCTCAGGTCAAAAGTCAGGTTTAAAACACAATTTTGAAAAGACTTTGATTTTTATGAAAAATATCTTTAAATAGTAATAAGTATAAAACATAAAAATTGATTTGTAGGTAGAGGATTTTGTATAAAAATATTTTTGTACATTTTATAGAAGATCATCTTAGAAACAATATGTGCGCAAAAACGTGTGTGATTGAGCTTCAAACCTATCCATCATTCTTTAACAAAATTCTAAACCTATAAAACTAAAAATAAATCTTGATGAGCAATCTTCAAGTCTTGAGCCATGCTATGCCTTGCTAGATCCCTTCTTCTATGTTCCTTCCTTGATATGCAATATGCCTTCTTTGCTTCATGAAACCTAGAAGTTGTTGCAATAGCTAAGCAATGGCCTCCAAATATGGTACTAACCTGAAACTTATCTTAAACAAACTCATTAGTACTAAATAGCACTAATTTGGTTTGTCATCATCAAAACTCAATAAATGGAGAGTGTAACCTTTTGGGCCAACAACATATATATGCATATATATAGAGAATATATCAATTTATAATAATATGCATAAATAGGCTATCATCCTTCCATTCCTCCTTCCTCCAAAAATATTATGCAATGAATAAAATAATGAATCATGACATTGCATATAAACATAGTAATAAAAATGGATATAAATAAAGTTCATGAAATATCAAAATAAGAAATAAAAAACGCGAGTTATATCATATCATATCATATCAAATAATAACTCAAATACCTCTCCCCCTTTTGTCATGCATCAAAAAGAGTATGAAAGAAACATGAAATCAAGAGAGATACCAAATAAAAAACACATGTATATTAATTTAAAATACATAAAACCATATGAAATAAACATGAAGCAATGTCAAAACTCATGAATCCATAGTGCAAACATTTAACTCACCACAAATAAAGAAAAATCTATTATAATCTAATAGTTTAGTAAAAATGTACGCAAGTTGAAAATCAGTGAAAATATAAACAATTTCAATATCCCCTTTCTCAAAGTGATCTCTAAGAAAGTAATATCAAATCTCTATGTGCTTGGTCTTACTATATTGATTTGCATTTTTGGTTATATGAATAGTGCTAGTGTTATCACAAAGAGAGAAGCTACTGTTAAGCTGTCATCATCTAGCAAGAAAGAGATGACGTCAGGATTTTTCCTTGAGCTTGGGTTCCTTTGAGTGCCATTGCTCATCTTTGGCAAGATCTGGGTGCACCTACATGATTTTTTCGGTATTCATTGTCATTGGAATGAGGCCTTTAGCCTCCTGCTACTTGGATGAAGGATTACTTATCTCCAGTTGTGCCTCTGGGGTTGGAGCATTCTGTCGGGAACAGAGACCTTTGAAAAAGTGTCGAACTCAAGAGTCACCATGTTCACTGTGACTTTCTTCTGTTCAAACTTCAAAGTCAGAACTCTAGCGTCGACCAGAGCCTGAATTTTGCCTTTGAGAATAAAATATTTGTTGGTACGATGGTGAACCATCCTAGAAGAGGCAATAGTTGGGATCATTCGTACGTTCCACTTCATTAGGGTGTCGAACCTCTGGTATCTTCAACTTATCACCCTTTTGGAGCACGTGAAAAATTGTAACCACCTGCTCGTCTTTAAAAGGGTCCAGAAACTTGAACTTCTGATTACTGATGCCACTCTTCTTGATTTTTGGTGGAGTTTCTCCTGACAACTCGACAGACATGGTTTCTTTCTCTTTTGATTGGGAAGACTGCGCTACTTCACCACGTTCTTTATTGTTTACCCCCCATTTGCCCTTAGGCATGGAAGGCTCAAACTTTTTAGCTGACTTCTCGGCTATTTCAGCTTGCTCAACAAGCTCTTTTCAAGCATGAGACTTAACAGCCCCCCTGTGAATCTCCACTTGGTTTAGAAAGTTGTGCCTACATGTCTGCAATAACATAGGCAATGGCATCCTTGCTGGACATATCAGAGATAAATTCCTGAATCTTTCAATGTAATCACGGACCGATTCTCCTTCTTTTGCACTATGGAAAGGAGCTTATCTATGGTTACCTTGGTGTCATCCTCATAGAAGTGAGAAAGGAATCGAGTCTCCAGATCGATCCAAGAACTGATGGAACCCGATAGAAGGCTTCTGAACCAGTCAAAGGCCGCTCCTTTGAGAGTATTGATAAACAATCTGGCTATGATGTCGTCATTATCTATTACATTACCAGTCTGGGACTGGAAGTAATAAATGTGCTGGTTCGGCGAACTCTTGCCATCATAAGTATGTAACGTAGGTGGCTTGAACTTTGGAGGCTACGGTACCGAATCCCATTCCAGTGGGTAAGGGCCAGTCATCCCTACCTTCTTCAGCTCATCCTTCTGGGGCAGGGATGCAATCTGAATGTGGATGCCTTTAATGACCTCGGCATCGATTGAGGAACTCTCCTTCGACTTCTCAATCTTAGAACGTTCATCATCATTATGCTCCTCCTCATTATGGTTGCTCTCAGTGTCATTGGTATTCCTGTTGGTCACGAGTTGAGCTAGCATCTGTTGAATATTGTTCAAAGCTTCTTGTTGCATACTGAAAATCTGCTCTTGCGCCTCCATCCGTTGACGAAGATCATCATTGTGTAGGTCACCTAGAGGGGGTGAATAGGTGACTAGCTAATCTAATGATGAATAATACGGAATTAAAAATTATTTAAGCAAACTAAAAACTATTATGCAAAATACAACAAGTATAACACAAGAGTGTAGCCGAATTCCCGGTGAAGAGCTCTGGACTATCTCCTCAAGATTCCTGTAGATTAAGAGTTGAGGTGCCACTATGGCTCTCTTGATTGAATACAAGTGCGAGCAAACAATCTCAAGCATATATCAATAAGGCGAAAGATATATCAGGCATATAAAGATATAAGCAATGTAAGCATGCAAAATATAAACACAAGTGAGAGATAGAGAGAGCAATCACAAACACGGGAGATTTGTTTCGAGGTTCGAGCACCCTTGCTCTACGTCCCCATCTTCAACACTATGAAGGATTTGTTGGCCCAAAGGCGCATCGCTCTAGTTTTGATGATGATTAACTCATGTAGTTATAGTACTAATGATCTTGTGTTTAATTAGTCTCAGATATTTGATCAAGATCTTAGTAGGTGTTTAGCTTCAACAAAGGATTCAAAGTCAAGTTTTGAATCTAGCACGTGTTAATTCAAGAGCTCACGCATCAAGATTGCATCAAGTACTCAAGATGAGTCTAGCTCATGGATCAAGGTTTGGACCAAGGTAAGAAGGAGAAGAAGATGTTCAAGAGAAGATTTTCAAGAAGACTTGTGTCGAGTTTTTATAAGTGTCAAGATTTTGTTTTTAGGTAAAATGTAAAGGATAGGTTAGTTGGTGGATTTTCCAAGTTCATTTACACACACACACACACACAAGATTTACATGTGTTTTAGAAAATACCGATTTAGTTTTTAAGCTTCAAAATATACATGTATTTATCAAAACTTATTTTAGGGCTTATTGTCAAAAACATAAATATTTCATCTTATATATGTAGTGGATCATATCCATACACACCAAGCTTCAAAAGTGTTTAAAATATCTTGTTTTTGTATTTGGAGAAGTTTTGAAAAAATTATTTTTCAATTTGGAGATTGTTTTTGGAAAATATGGATTTTTGTTTATACTAAAATTTCTATATCACAAAAATAGTTCAAAATGTTTGTCATATGTTTTGATTTTTAATCAAACATGTTTGTATATCGAAGTATATTAATGAATTTATTTTTGTAGAGTTTATGAGAATTTATTAGATTTTATTAAAGATAAAAGACCAAGTTTTAATCCTTAAAAAATTATTTGACCAGGCCTTCTGCCGGTCAACCGGACGGTCGACCGAGACAGAAGTCGGTCGACCGGTTCGGTTGACTGATGGTGCACAAACGTGCACAGCCAGTTTGGCTGGGGGGCCGGTCGACCGACCCGGTCGACTGCTAGTGAGCTCTGTTCTCCGGATCTGGCCCCAGTCGACCGAGCGGTCGACCGGTAGAGAGCTCTGCTCTCTGTTCCAGGCCTCGGTTGACCGGGCGGTGGACCAGTGGCACAACGGTCAGAAATCTGACCGTTGGCCGGTCGACTGACAGCAGCGTCAGCTGCTAATTTGGCCTCCAATGGCCATATTTTGGGAGCCTATAAATTAGGGTTCCCTTAGACTTTTTTCTACAAGATTTTTGGAGAGTTTTCAACTAGTTTTTCCTATCTTTCTAAGAGGTTTTTCCATTTTTTTAGAGCAAATACTTCCCTATCAAAAGGAGAGTTTTTCAAGAGTATTTGAAAAAGAATTTTCTTGAGTTTTTTCTCCACCATTCTATCTTGT
Organism: Agave tequilana; assembly: GCA_038442645.1. Classification (NCBI taxonomy): domain Eukaryota; kingdom Viridiplantae; phylum Streptophyta; class Magnoliopsida; order Asparagales; family Asparagaceae; genus Agave; species Agave tequilana. The sequence continues at coordinate 40,480 of JAVJIF010019593.1, read as the reverse complement.
TTTCTCACATATACTTGAGCTATCTATTGCTATATCTATCCTCTAGGGATCTTTATTCTGAGAGTATTTTTAGGTGATCAAAGTGTTTAGATCACCAAGTGTTTCATGTTTTATTTGAGGAGGCGAACTTGCGGGTTCGTGTTGTTTTGAGTTCTTATGGGAGCTCGGTGTAGAGGTGCGGCCTCGGCAAGCTAGTGTGCTTGCGTGTGTTATTCTTACGGGAACAAGAAAGGGACTAGTGAGTCTAAGAGTTCTAGTATGAACTCCTTGTAGGTGTTGCGGCACCGAGTGATCCGGTGGGATCGTTTCTAGTGGAAATACTTCATAGTGTTGATGGCGGGGACATAGAGCAAGGGTGCTCGAACCTCGAAACAAATCTCCCGTGTTTGCTATTGCTCTCTCTCTCTATCTCACTTGTGTTTATATTTTGCATGCTTATATTGTTTATCTCTTTTATATGCTTAATATATTTGTGCTATATTGATATATGCTTGGGATTATTTGCTCGCACTTGTATTCAACCAAGAGAGCCATAGCGGCACCTCAACTCTTATCTAGAGGAATCTTGAGGAGATAGTTCAGAGCCTTTCATCAGAAATTCGGCTACACTCTTGTATTATACTTGGTGTGTTTAGCATAATAGTTTTTAGTTTGCTTAAATAGTTTTTAATTCTGCATTAATTCATCATTTGATTAGCTAGTCACCTATTCACCCCCCTCTAGGTGAACTACAAGTAGTAACAGAACTTGATGCTCTTGATTTGGATCTAACAACCAAGAGTTAAAGATCCTCATTTTTAACTAATCACAATATTTGTTTACACACACATGGATTTCATAACATCTCCCATGTTTGACATTCTTAACATCCAAACTTGGAAAGTTAAACCTCAAAGCCCTAGGAATTCATATTTATATTGCCACAATTAAAGATTCATATTTTTTAAATGGCAAACATCTAAAGGCTCATGCAAAAGCCATCCATATATTAAAGAGTACCCTAAATGATGAATATCTGTCTAGGGTTGCTAATTTTGATTCAGCTTTTGTAGTATGGAACAGTATAGTCTCCCTTGGCGAACAAAAGTAATACTATGTGGGGAGTGACTCGGATGATGGAAGTGATACTTCCAATGCTACATGGTCCAAGGGGATAACCCCCTTAAGGTAAATTCCGAATCCAAGCTTGATGAGGATGTTGACATGCCAAATGATGAACTTGCTTTATTTTGTCAACAATTTCTTGAAAAATGTGATTTACTTAAAAGGACATAAAAGATTGAAGAATAAATATAAGTCCATTTCAAAAGAAAAAGATTCTTTTCAAAATAAATTTGAAAACATTTTAAAAGAGAATGAATTTTGAAAAGGAGAATGTTTCCTTATCTCCAAAATTAAATGATCCTTGTGAAAGAAATAATTCTTTGAAAAATAAAATTAATTTGGTGGAAAAGGAAAAGAGATTGCTTTGAAAAAAATAACTCTTTGAAAAGAAAATTTGTTTCAAAGAAAAAGAAAATATTTCTAAAAAGAAAAGGATTCATTTACACACACACACACACACAGTATTTACATGTGTTTTAGAAAATACTGGTTTGATTTTTAAGCTTCAAAATATACATGTGTTTTATCAAAACTTATTTTAGGGCTTATTGTCAAAAACATAGATATTTCATCTTATATGTGTAGTGGATCTTATCCATACACACTAAGCTTCAAAATTGTTTAAAATATCTTGTTTTTATATTTGGAGAAGTTTTGAAAAAATCATTTTTCAATTTGGAGATTGTTTTTGGAAAATACAGATTTTGTTTAAACCAAAATTTCTATATCACAAAAATAGTTTAAAATATTTGTAATATGTTTTGATTTTGATCAAACATGTTTGTATATCAAAGTATATTACTGAACTTATTTTTGTTGAATTTATGAGATTTTATTAAAGATAAAACGACCAAGTTTTAATCCTTAAAAAATTGTTTGACCAGGCCTTCTGCTGGTCGACCGGACGGTCGACCGAGACAGAAGTCGGTCGACCGATCTGGTCGACCGATGTGCATAAATGTGCACAGCTAGTTTGGCTGGAGGGCCGGTCGACCGACCCGATCGACCGCCTGAGAGCTCTGCTATCTGGATCTGGCCCCGGTCGACCAGGCGGTCGATCGGCAGAGAGCTCTGCTCTCTGTATCCTGGCCTCGGTCGATCGGGAGGTCGATCGGCGGCACAACGGTCGAAAATCTGACAGTTGGCCGGTCGACTGGGTGGTCGACTGACAGCTGTGTCAGCTGCTGATTTGGCCTCCAACGACCATATTTTGGGAGTCTATAAATTGGGGTTCCCTTGGACTGTTTTCTACAAGATTTTTAGATAGTTTTCAAGCTAGTTTTTTCTATCTCTCTAAGTGGTTTTCTCCACTTGTTTTAGAGCAAATACTTTCATGTCAAAAGGAGAGTTTTTCAAGAGTGTTTTGAAAAAGTGTTTTCTTGAGTTTGTTCTCCACTATTCTATCTTGTTTTCTCACACATACTTGAGCTATCCATTGCTATATCTATCCTCTAGGGATCTTTGTTGTGAGAGTATTTTTAAGTGATCAAAGCATTGAGATCACCAAAGTATTCATTCTTGTATTTGAGGAGGCGAACTTGCGGGTTCGTGTTGTTTCGAGTTCTGATGGGAGCTCAGTGTAGAGGTGCGGCCTCGGCAAGCTAGTGAGCTTGCATCTGTTATTCTTGCAGGAACAAGAGAGGGACTAGTGAGTCCAAGAGTTCTAGTTTGAACTCCTTATAGGCGTTACGGCACCGAGTGATTCGGTGGGATCGTTTCTAGTGGAAATCCTTCATACTGTTGAAGGCGGGGACATAGAGCAAGGGTGTTCGAACCTCGAAACAAATCTCCCGTGTTTGCGATTGCTCTATATCTCTCACTTGTGTTTATATTTTGCATGCTTATATTGTTTATCTCTTTTATATGCTTGATATATTTGTGCTCTATAGATATATTCTTGGGATTGTTTGCACGCACTTGTATTCATCCAAGAGAGCCATAGCGGCACCTCAACTCTTATCTAGAGGAATCTTGAGGAGATAGTCGAGAGCTTTTCATCGGGAATTTGGCTACACTCTTGTGTTATACTTGGCATGTTTAGCATAATAGTTTTTAGTTTTCTTAAATATTTTTTAATTCTGCATTAATTCGTCATTTGATTAGCTAGTCACCTATTCACCCCCTTCTAGGTGAACTACAGGATTTCCACTAGAAACGATCCCACCGGATCACTCGGTGCCGCAACACCTACAACGAGTTCACACTAGAACTCCTTGGACTTTCTAGTCCCAATCTTGTTCCGACAAGAATAACAGATGCAAGCTCACTAGCTTGCCGAGGCCGCACCTTTACACCGAGCTCCCAGGAGAACTCGAAACAACACGAACCTGCAAGTTCGCCTCCTCAATTACTAGAATGAACACTTTGGTGATCTCAACGCTTTGATCACCTAAAAATACTCTCACAATAAAGATCCCTAGAGGATTGATATAGCAATGGATTGCTCTAGTATGTGTGAGAAAACAAGATAGAAAAGTGGAGGAAAAACTCAAGAAATCTCTTTTGAAAAACACTCTTGAAAACTCTCCTTTTGATATAGAAGTATTTGCTCTAAAACAAGTGGAGAAAACCTCTACAAGAGATGAGAAAAACTATCTTTAAAACTCTCCAAAAATCTTATGAAAAATAGCCTAAGAGAACCCCATTTTATACGCTCTCAAAAGCTAGCCGTTGCAGGCCAAATCAGCAGCGGATGCTGCTGTCGGTTGACCGGCCGGCCGACCGGCCAACGGTCAAATTTTTGACTGTTGCAGCCTGTCGGTCGACCATGCCTAGGCTTAGACCTACCGGTCAACCGCCCGGTCGACCGGAGCCAGATCCAGAGAGCAGAGCTCTCGGCCGATCGACCGCCCGGTCGACCGGGGCTAGATCCAGAGAGCAAAGCTCTCGGACGGTCGACCGCCTGGTCGACCGGCTCAGTGGTCAGTTGGTCGTGCATGTTTTGTGCACATCGATCGATCACCTGGTCGATCGACTTCTGGATCGGCCGACCGTCCGGTCGACCGGCAGAAGGCCAGGTCAGACATCTTTTTTTTCAGGATTAACACTTGGTCTTTTTAACTTTAATAAAATCCCATAAAATCACATAAAATCTACAAAAATAAGTTCATTAACATACTTTGATGTACAAACATGTTTGATAAAAAATCAACATATATTACAAACATTTTGAACAATTTTTGTGATATAGAAATTTTGCCTTAAACAAAAACTGTATTTTTTCAAAAATAATCTCCAAATTGAAAAATGATTTTCCAAAACTTCTCCAAAAACAAAAATAAGATATTTTAAATACTTTTGAAGTTTAGTGTGTATAGATACGATCCACTGCACATATGAGATGAAATCTTTATGTTTTTGACAATAAGCTCTAAAATAAGTTTTGATAAATCCAAAACGATATTTTTCTAAACTCAAAACTATCGTATGAAAACACATTTAAATTTTGTGTGTATGTATATGAACTTGAGCAATTCACAACTAATCTATCTTAATACTTACAAACATGACACAAGTCTTCTTGAAAATCTTCTCTTGAAAATCTTCTTCTCCTTCTTGACTTGGTCCAAACCTTGATCCAAAAAGCTAGACTCCTCTTGAGTACTTGATGCGATCTTGATGCGCGAGCTCTTGAATCAACATGTGCTAGTTCGAAACTTGACTTTAAATCTTTTGTTGAAGCTAAACACCTACTAAGATCTTGATCAAATATCTGAAACTAAATAAGAACAAGATCATTAGTACTATAACTACATGAGTTAATCATCATCAAAACTAGAGCGATGGGCCTTTGGGCCAACAATCTCCCCCTTTTTGATAATGTCAAAACTCAGGGAGTTATATATGCATGGATTAAAGTTAAGCTTCACAGAAACTCCCCCTTAACTCATGCATAACAATAAACGTATAGATAATCAATAAAGTGCATAAACTAAACAAAAACATATATACATAAACTTACCAAATTCTTCTCCCCTTTTTGCATAAACAAGAAAATAAACATGCATGTATAAGCTCTCAAAATTCTTCTCTCCTTTTTTGTCAATTCATCAACAAAGGGGCGAAAGCAAATCAAACAATAAAGTTATATATGCAATATACATTCATGAAGAGGAGAGACGTAAAGTTAGCTCCCCCTGCATACATGTATTATATGAAGAAGGGATGACAAGAACCTAACTCACTTAAAGTATAATATACAATGCATGAGCGGAGATGTTAAGCTCCCCCTACACACGTGTACCACATAAAGAAAAGATATCAAGCTCCTCAATGTGAGATACACTCAACATGAATCTATATATAGAGAAGATGTTAAGATCCCTTGCATATAGGCAATATAAATTAACAAAATTTGAAATTACTTTAAAAAAAATTTTAAATTTTCTTAAGTAAACAAAACAAATTTTGATACCAATGAAATTGTAGTTGACAAATAAAAGTTGGTACCACTTATAAATAAATAAAATTTTAAGATACCAATAGTAGATTTTTGATACCATTGAAATTGAAACATAAAGTATATATTGATATCAATTAAAAGTCAATTGAAATACTAAATGAAAATAATGCATAAGCTTATTAAGCATTTAAATTTAAGTCAAGCTTAGGATAAAAATAATTTGTGCTTCAAACATGTAAATATTGTAAAACAAGTACAATCAAATCATATATATATATATATATATATATATATATATATATATATATATATATATGAAAAATGGAAATACCAATTATGCTTCAAACCATCAATAAGTACAACATTTTCTATAATGAGAGATGCACCAATTTGAATGTTACCTATACCGATGATAGTGCCTTTGGAGTCATCCCCGAAGGTGACGGAGCCACCTTCCACGTACCTTGATAGGGTTGTAAAGTTATTGATGTCCCACGTCATGTGTCTTGAACAACCACTATCAAGGTACCACCGCTCCCTACGTTTTGGAGCCTTGGTGTGTACCTACATCAAATAATTTAGGACTTGATTTTGGTACCCACATTTTCTTGGGTCCTAAAGAGTTAGTTTCATTAACCCAAACAAGATTATTGGTTCTATTTATTTGGTCATAACAAAATTTAGCCAAATGTCTATTCTTACCATAATATGTGCATCTATACACTCTACCATATTTAAAAGCATAGTGAGTGTGTGATTTGTGAGCATGAGAATTGTGAGCATGAAAAAATTTAGCATGAGAAGTGTTATGTGTAGTGTGAGCATGAGGAATCTTAACATGTGAATCTTTAGCATGAGAGGTGTGCTTTTTAGAAAACATTTCTTCAAGTTTCTTAGTATTAAAAGCACAATCCTTTAAAGTCTTTTCAAAATCAACAATTCTAGTTTTTAAAGAAGAAATTTCTTTTTCATCAATCTTAGGAAATTTTGCTTTACAAGCAACTTTGTAAGCACTAAATTCATTTTAGGTAGAAATGAGATTTGAAGAAATTTCATCTTTTTCTTTAAATAATAGCAAGTTGATTTTTGAGAAAAGCAACTTCCTTTTCCAATTTAGAGCATTCAATCTTTTATTATCGTAGGTTTCTGAAAGTTCAACAAAGGCATGAACAAGAATTTCTTTACTTAATTCATCATCTTCTTCATCAAGAGGTTGAGGGGTTACCTTTGGTGTGTTTGCCATGAAACACATGTTTGCCGTATCCACCTCTTCTTCAGACTCGCTTTCCGAATCCCAAGTTGCCTTGTACGCTTTCTTTTCTTCCGGTTTCTTTGGCTTGAAGGAGAAGGTCATCTTCTTCTTGAACTCCGGGCAATCGGCCATGATATGTCCGGGTTTTCGGCAATTGTAGCATATAATTCTTCTCTCCTCTTTGCCTTCAAATTTCCTTCGGAAGTTGAGCTTGTTCCTCCGGTACATTCTCTTCACATTGCGAACAAGTAGTGATAGCTCCTCATCTTCTTCTTCATCTTCTTCATCGTCTTCAAGAGTGGATGAAGACTTGAAGGCTATGGATTTCTTCTTTAGTAGAGCGGCCTCTTCTCTTGCTTTCTTTTCCATCTCATGGGTTTTTAAGTTCCCAATGAGACTAATGAGGTCCATTTCATCCTTGTCGTTCAATTCTTTCAAGGTGGTGGCCTTGATCTCCCATGATGTAGGAAGTGCCCGAATCACTTTTCGCACCTTTTGGTCATTGGAGATGTCATCACCTAAAGAAGAAAGAGCATTGGTGATTTTAGTATATCTAGTAATCATACAATCAATAGATTCTTCATCAATCATTTTAAAGGATTCATATTGGGACCTTAAGAGATCTATCTTAGCTCTCTTAACTTGTGAAGTCCCCTCGTATGTGACAAATAAATGTTGCCAAATCTCATAGGCGGATTGGCAATGAATTACCCGTGTAAGGTCATCCTCATTCAAGGCGGTTAATAGGGAGTTTTGGGCCTTGGAGTTAGCCTCATATTCTCTAAAGGTGAAGTCGGTCCAAGTGCTCTCATCACTATCGGGTACTACATAGGGTTTGGTTAAGGATTTAGCTACTAAGTTACCTAAAGATTGCAAAAAGATAGTCATCCTAACCTTCCAAATAGGGAAATTAAGTCCATCAAATTTGGGAGGGGTTTTGATGTTGTCGGCCATGTTTACTAGTGAATGAATGGATGAATGTAAATGTTGATTAGCAAGTTTTAAGGATCTCTCTATGGATGTTAAGCTAAAACCTAGAGTCCAAGCTCTGATACCAATTGAAAATCACCTAGAGGGGGGGTGAATAGGTGATAATGCTAATCAATGCACAATTTAAAATTTATGATGCAACAATCTTACAAAGCAAGTGAATATAGCAATGAATGTAGAGAGCAAGTAATAAGAGCAATGAAAATAGAGCAAGAAATAAGAGCAAGTAAACCAAACGCAAACACCGAGAATTGTTATCGAGGTTCGAGCACCCAGCTCTACTTCCCCGCCTTCCCCAGAAGGATTCCAACCACTTCCACTATCACAAAGATGTTACAAATTCACCGGAGTATCCAACTCCACAATCTCAAGTACAAGCAATTTCTGAGTAGTCAAAAGACCACAAACTCTCTCTTGCAAAATTCTCTTCCCTTACAAAGGTCCTTAGAGAACAATGAGTAGGAATGAAGCTCTTGTGTGTAAGGAGAAAAGAAAAAGAAATTAGAGAGTTCTTGAAAATACTTCAGAAAATGAGAGAGAATTTCAGCACAAAAACCAAGAAACAAAGCTCTTTTGAATGCCTTAAACTTTTGAAATTTTTGCAAATTTTTCTTGTAATTAATTGGTTAGTGAACCTCTCCCCAAACACCCCTATTTATAGAAGAGGGTTAGGGTTAGGAGATAAAACATATTTAAGGCTAATCAGAAAGTATTAAAACCAAAACATGTCATTTAAACACACTTAAGTGAGAAAAGGACAAAAAATAAACCAACTTAGGAAATAGCCGTTACTGTTCAAACGGCTACCTCGGTCGACCGGGCCGGTCGACCACTAGTTCAAAAAAATAGCCGTTGCAGGCTGACGGTCGACCGCCCGGTCGACCCAAAAATACAGAGAGCAGAAGTCTGTCAGTCAGGCATATCTCGGTTGACCGTCCGGGTTGACCGTGAAACGTGCACACTGACACGCACTGCTGCCAGAACCCCGGTCGACTGGGTCGGCTGACCGGCTTGACCTGACATAGAGTCGGTCGACCCTGGCGGTCGACCGGCACAGGTCAAAAGCCAAAACAAAAACGGAATTTTGAGGAGAAATCTATTTTTAACAAAATAGCTTTGAATAGGGATATATATAATGGATAAAAATGAGTTTGTAAGCTGAAGATTGTATGCAAACTATTTTTGTACATATTATAGGAAATATGTTTGGAAACAAGATGTGCGCAAAAACGTGTGTGATAGAGCTTCAAACCTATTCACTATTCTTTAACAAAACTCTAAACTAAAAACAAATCTAATAAATTATCTTGAGCAAACTAGAAGTCTTGAGCCATGCAATGCCTTGCTAGAGCCTTCTCTTCTATGTTCCTTCCTTGATGTGCAAAACGCCTTCTTTGCTTCATGAACCTAGAAGTTCTTGCAATAGCTAAGCAATGGCCTCCAAATATGGTACCAACCTGAAACTTATCTTAAACAAACTAATTAGTACCAAATAGCTCTTATTTGTTTTGTTATCATCAAAACTCTAAACAAATGGAGAGTGTAACCTTTTGGGCCAACAGTAATGAGTTCAAATGAGCAATGAAGCACACTTATATTAGAATCAAATGTAGCTCACTACTTGTATAGGTATGGACACAAGTTTTAATGAAAACTACATCTAAATAAGTATTCACCTCATGAAGTACAAAACCAAAACATGCTAAAAATATTTATAAAAAAGCATGCTAATAAGATAAGAGTTTAGAAATAGTTACCAAACCATATGAACTATTCTCTAAGTCTCCAAGCTATGGTGGTCCTCCCAACGAACTTTCTTGATAGCGATGCATCAATAGGGTATGTCTATCTAGCTCCATATGCATCCACCACCAGGCACCAACTCTCTCACGTTATGTGAGAACCCGCACCTGCATCAAACACAAGTGGTGGGGATTTTGATACCCATTTCTTCTTGGGTCCATGGGGGTTAGCATCATAAGGAACCCAAATATTTTTATTTACAAAATTTGTAGAATTTAATCTATCAAACTAAAATCTTGTAAGATGGCCTTCGCGGCCACAATGTGTACATTTGTACACTCTAGCATGCATATGAGAATAAGTGTGATCATGATGTGCATAGTGTGCATATGTATGTCGTGGGTTATGTGCATGAACATGTGGAGCTTGTTTCTTTTGAAACAAGGTTTCCAATCTAAAATGGTTGAATACACAATTGCTTAAAGTTGAGCTCAAACAATCAATTCTATTTTTAAAATATGAATCTCATTTTTATCAATATTAGCATGAAGAGCATGGCAAGAATGAGAATCAACAGTCTTTTTCCTTTTAGAAATGTTTTCTTTTTCTTTTGAAACAAATTTTCTTTTCAAAGAGTTGTTTTCTTTCAAAACAATTTCTTTTTCTTTTTTCACCAAATTAATTTTATTTTTCAAAGAATTATTTTCTTCACAAAGATCATTTAAATTTGAAGATAAGGAAATATTCTCCTTTTTCAAAACTTCATTTTCTTTTGACATGCATTCAAATTTATTTTTCAATCTTTTATTATTCTTTTTAAGCACATCATATTTTTCAAGAATTTGTTGACAAAATAAAGCAAGCTCATCATATGACATGTCAACATCCTCATCAAGCTCGGATTCAGAATTTACCTCAAGGGGGTTATCCCCTTAGACCATTAGCATATGTTGAAAGCATCATTTCCATCATCTGAGTCGCTCCCGACATAGTATTGCTTTTGTTCACCAAGGAGGACAAGAGTGGTCCATACTACAAAATCTGAATCAAAATTAGCAACCCTAAGTAAATATTCATCATTTAGGGTAGATCTTAAAGCATGAAGGGCTTTACATTTGCCTCAAGATTTTTACCATTTAAACAATATGAATCTTTAATAGTAGCAAAATAAACATGAATACCTAGGACTTTGAGGTACATTGACATCTTAACCTTTCAAATTTGGATGCTAAGAATATCAAACATGGGAGTGTCATGAAATTCATATATGTGTGTGTATAAATATTGTGATTAGCTAAAATGAGGATCTTTAACTCAAGGTTGTTAAGCCCAAATCAAGAGCACCAAGCTCTGATACCACTTGTAGGTCACCTAGAGGGGGGTGAACAGGTGACTAGATAATCTAATGATGAATAATGCGGAATTAAAAACTATTTAAGGAAACTAAAAACTTTTATGCAAAACACTTCAAGTATAACACAATAGTGTAGCCGAATTTCGGTGAAGTGCTCTGGACTATCCCTCAAGATTCCTCTAGATTAAGAGTTGAGATCCCACTATGGCTCTCTTGGTTGAATACAAGTGTGAGCAAACAATCCCAAGCATATATCAATAAGGCACAAGATATATCAAGCATATAAAGATATAAGCAATGTAAGCATGCAAGATATAAAAATAAGTGAGAGATAGAGAGAGCAATTGCAAACATGGGATATTTGTTTTGAGGTTCGGAACCCTTGCTCTACGTCCCCGCCTTCAACACTATGAAGGATTTCCACTAGAAACGATCCCACCGGATCACTCGGTGCCACAACACCTACAGCGAGTTCACACTAGAATTCCTTGGACTCACTAGTATCTCTCTTGTTCCGAAAAGAATAACAGACGCAAGCTCACTAGCTTGCCGAGGCCGCACCTCTACACCGAGCTCCAAGGAGAACTCGAAACAACACGAGCCCGCAAGTTCGCCTCCTCAATTACTAGAATGAGCACATTGGTGATCTCAACGCTTTGATCACCTAAAATACTCTCACAACAAAGATCCCTAGAGGATTGATATAGTAATGGATAGCTCTAGTATGTGTGAGAAAACAAGATAGAAAAGTGAAGGAAGAACTCAAGAAATCTCTTTTGAAAAACACTCTTAAAACTCTCCTTTTGATATGGAAGTATTTGCTTTAAAACAAGTGAAGAAAACCTCTATAAGAGATGGAAAAAACTAGCTTTGAAATTCTCCAAAAATCTTATAGAAAATAGCCCAAGGGAATCCCATTTTATAGGCTCCCAAAAACTAACTGTTGCAGGCCAACTCAGCAGCTGATGCTGCTGTCGGTCGACCGGCCGATCGACCGGTCAACGGTCAAATTTCTGACCGTTGCATTCTGCCGGTCAACCATGTGATCGACCGTGCCTGGGCTTAGACCTACCGGTCGATCGCCTGATCGACCGAGGCCAGATCCAGAGAGCAGAGGTCTCTGGCCGGTCGACCGGGGCCAGATCCAGAGAGCAAAGTTATCTGGACGGTCGACCGCCCGGTCGACCAGCCCACAAGCTAGTTGGCCGTGCACGTTTTGTGCACATTGGTCAACCGCCCGGTCGACTGACTTTTGGATCGGTCGACCATCCGGTCGACCGGCAGAAGACCAGGTCAGACATCTTTTTTTTTTGGGATTAAAACTTGGTCTTTTTAACATTAATAAAATCTCATAAAATCACATAAAATCACATAAAATGTACAAAAATAAGTTCATTAACATACTTTGATGTAGAAACATGTTTGTGTTGGCCCAAAGACCCATCACTCTAGTTTTGTTGATGATCAACTCATGTAATTATAATACTAATGATTTTGTGTTTATTTAGTTTCAGATTTGTGATCAAGATCTTAGTAGGTGTGTAGCTTCAATAAAGGATTTAAAGTCAAGTTTTTGGAGCTAGCATGGTTTGATTCATGAGCCTATGCATCAAGACCATATCAAGTACTCAAGAGGAGTCGAGCTCGTTGGATCGTGTTTGGACCAAGTCAAGAAGATGAGAAGACTTCAAGTGAAGACTTCATGAAGAGTTGTGTCTAGGTTTGTTTTTATAAGATTTTATTTTTAGTTAAAATGTAAAGGATAAAATAGTTGGTGGATTGCTCAAATATACCATATACACACACACTCTTGATTTAGATAAGTTTTTCATAAAAGAATTTTTATTTTGGAAAAATACAAAAGAGTTTTTTTTTTGAAAAATACCGGTTTGATTTTTGGTATTCAAAGTTTATATGTTTTAACCAAAACCGTATTTAGAGCTTAATGTCAAAAACATAGATATTTCATCTTGTTTGTGTAATGGATCATATCCATACACACTATGCTTTAAAAGTGTTTAAAATATCTTGTTTTTGTATTTGGAGAAGTTTTGGAAAAACAAGTTTTTGGAAAATACAGTTTTTGTTTTGAGCTAATATTTCCAAGTAACAAAATAGTCCAATTTGTTGTAACATGCCTTGAGTTTGTGCAAGCATGTTTGATTATCAAAGTATAACATTGAAACTATTTTTGTAGATTTTTCGTGAATTTATGGGATTTTATTTCAATCAAAATGTCAACATTTTTATTCCCAGAATTTTGTTCCCTGGTTTCAGCCAGTCGACCGAACGGTCGACCGAAGTCTGAAGTCGGTCGACCGGGCGGTCGACCGACGTGCACAGACGTGCACGCCAGTTCTGGCTGGGGGGCCGGTCGACCGACCGGGTCGACTGACCCGGTCGACCGTCCAGAGAGCTCTGCTCTCTGGAAAGGCCCCGGTCGACCGACCGGTCGACCGGACAGAGAGCAGTGCTCTCTGTATCCAAGCCACGGTCGACCGGCTGGTCGACCGCTGCCCCAACGGTCAGAAAAATGACCGTTGGCGGTCGACCGGGCGGTCGACCTTCAGGCCACCTAGATCCCAACGGCTAGTTTTTCTAGCCCTATAAATTTGGGGGTTTGGGTGCTGTTTTCTACAAGATTTTTAAGTGGTTTTTGAGCTAGTTTTTCCAACTCTTTTCAGAGCTTTTCCCACTTGTTTAGAGAGCAAATATTTCCAATCAAAAGGGAAGTTTATCAAGAGTGTTTAAAAGTGATTTTCTTGAGTTTTTCTCCACCATTTCAATCCTTGTTTTCTCACACAACACTTGAGCCATCCATTGCTATATCTACCTATAGGGAATTTTTGTGAGAGGATTTTAGGTGATCAAAGAGTTGTGATCACCAAAGTTCCATTCTTGTACTTTAAGGAGGCGGACAGTTGTGTTCGCGGTGTTTCGGGTTCTAGTGAGAACTCGGTGTTTAAGGTGCGGCCTCGGCGAGCTTGTGGGCTTACGGTGTGTACGGGACTAGAGAGTCCAAGGAGTTCAAGTGTGAACTCGCTTTGTAGGTGTTGCGGCACCGAGTGATCCGGTGGGATCAATTATAGTGGAAATCCTTCAAGTGTGAAGGCGGGGATGTCGAGCAAGTGTGCTCGAACCTCGAAACAAATCTCCCGTGTTTGCGATTGCTCTCTCTCTATCTCTTACTTGTCTTTATATCTTGCATGCTATTATTGTTTTTTATCTTTATATGCTTGATATATTGTGTGCTTATTGATATATGTTTGGGGATTGTTTGCTAACACTTGTATTTAACCAAGAGAGCCAACGCGGCACCTCAACTCTTATTTAGAGGAATCTTGAGAAGTTAGTCCAGAGCCCTTCACGGGGAATTCGGCTACACTCTTATGTTATACATGGTGTTTAGTGTAAGAAGTTTTTAGTTTGCATTAAATAGTTTTTAATTCCACATTTAGTGACCATTAGATTAGCCATCACCTATTCACCCCCCCTCTAGGTGATTTTCAATTGGTATCAGAGCCAAGTGCTCTTAATTTGGGTCTTACAACCTAGAGTATAAAGATCCTCATTTTAGGCTAATCACAATATTTGTACACACACCATGGATTTCATGTCACCTCCCACTTTTGACATCCTTAACATCCAAACTTGGAAGGTTAAGATGTCTTTGTACCTCAAAGTCTTAGGAATTCATGTTTACCTTGCTACAATTAAAGATTCATATGTTAATGATAGCAAGAATATTGAGACTAATGCAAAAGCCCTACATGCTTTGAAGAGTGCCCTAAATGATGAATTTTTATCTAGGGTATCTAACATTGATTCGGCTTTTGTAGCATGGAACATCATTCTCTCCCTTGGCGAACAAGAACAATACTATGCGGGGAGCAATTTGGATGTTAGAAGTGACGCTTCCAACTTGTGCTACATGGTCCAAGGGGATAACCCCCTTGAGGTAACTACCGAATCCGAGGTAGAAGAAGATATGTCATATGATGAGCTCACATTTTTTTGTCAACAACTTCTAGAAAAATATAACATGCTTAGAAAAGATAATAAAAACTTGAAAAAGAATTTTGATTGCATGTTAAAAGAAAATGAGTCTTTTAAAAATAAAGTTGCATGCATTGAAAAAGAAAATAAAAATTTGAAAAATAAAAATGTTTCCTTGATTTCTAAATTAAATGAGCTTTGTGAAGGAAACACTACTTTGAAAAATAAAGTTATTTTGGTGGAAAAACAAAAGGAAGTTGCTTTGCATGAAAATACTTCTTTAAAATGAAAAATTGTTGAAAAATAAAAGTTAATATATCTAAAAAGAATAAGAAAAATGATTCTATTTCTCATCATGCTTTACATGCCACCACTAATGAGATGAATGTTTTAAAAAATAAAATAAATTGTTTAAGCTCAACTTTGAGCAATTGTGCATTTAATCATAAAAAGTTGAAATCCTTGTTTCAAAAGAAACAAGTTCCCCATGTTCATGCACATCATTCTCATCATGCATATTCACTTTTGGCACGCCACGATCACACTCATATACATATGCATGCTAGGGTGTACAAATGTACACATTGTGGCCGCAAAGGCCATTTAGCAAAATTTTATTTTGATAAGATAAATCATATTAATTTTGCTAATAAAAATATTTGGGTTCCTTACAAAGCTAACCCCCAAGGACCCAAAAGAAAATGGGTACCAAAATTCCCACCTTGTGTTTTTGATGTAGGTGCGGGCTCTCACAAAACGTGAGAGGGATGGTGCCTTGGTGGTGGTTGCACATGGACATGATGGACACATATTTGATGCACCGCTATCAAGGAGATTTGGTGGGACAACCATTATGTTTTGGAGAATTAGAGCTTAGTTCTATGGTTTGGTAACTATCTCTAATAACTCCTAGTTTATTTACATGCATTTATGATTGATGATCTTTAGCATGTTCATGTTTTATGTTTTGTTTTGTACATCATGTAGTAAATACTTGTTTAAATGTAGCTTTTATCAAAACTTGGATTTATACATGTACAAGTAGTGAGCAACAAATTTATTCCTATATGTTTGCACTTCATTGTTCATTTGTACTCACTATATGCACATGTATAGCCTAGTTTTGATGATTTTCTCATTTACACTTGTTTTGCCTATTTTCATGTTTTGCTTCATGTATATGTATTTTATTCAAATCTAATAAATATACTTGTATGTCCCTTGAGTCTCTTGCCTTCATGCAAACTATATCATAGACTCATTTTATGTTTGGGATATGTATGCATATTGTTAGCTTTGGATAAATCATACATATACCTAGAAGTTATGTTTAAATAAAAAAATAATAAACTTTCATGATTTGTTTGATAAAATAATATTCATATTTGTTTTGAGCTTCATTGATTATATTCATGAAAAATGCTAAACACATGATTCTTGTACACTCACACTTCGTTTGTTTTGTCATGACCTTGTTTCATGTACATCTTTATGAGCCTTATCGTTTTTGAGTGTCAACTCTTGTGTATTTGGTATGATTCATGAAAAACATATGATTTAGTTTCATGTTTTTGAAGGATCTTTAACTAGTTTTTCAAAAATTAATTTAACTAGTTATTGTTCTTCAATTATTAGTTTATGAGTTATATACTTGATTTACATTGTTATTTTCAATTGGTATCTCAATTGATATTCATTTTGTATATACTCATGTTTTGTTTTCTATATATGTATGCTTCATAATTTCTATTGGTATTTTCATTCTCATACATATATATGTTTTATTTGTGCTTGATTAAAAATTGATTTACATATTTAAAGCACAAAATTTGTTTATGCTAAGCTTAATTCAAATCTTTATTTTCAATTGATCTCTCAATTGATATTTTAATAAGCTTATGCATTATTTTCAAAATTGATATTTTTATTGATATAAAAAATGTGCAATAATCTTCAATTGGTATCTATTGATTGCAATTGGTATCCAAATAATTTACAACAATTTTCAAAATTTGTAATGTTTATTTACAATGATATCTTAAAATTCGATTACAATTGGTATCTTAAAATTTTTGTTTATATGATATCTCAAAATTTGTTTTATTAAGAAAGATTCAAAATTTGTTTTTAATAAGAAAAATTAAAAATGTTTTGATTTGTATTGCCTATATGCAAGGAGAGCTTAACATCTCTTCTACATATAGATTCATGTTGAGTGTATCTTATATTGAGGAGCTTGATAACTCTTCTTTATGTGGTACACGTGTGTAGGGGGAGCTTCACATCTCCTCTTATGCATTACATATTATGCGTTATGTTAATTAGGGCTTGTCATCCCTCTTTCATGTAATGTATATGTGTAGGGAAGCTAACTTAGCGTCTTCCTCTTCATGAATGTATATCGCATATATTCTTTATTGATTTATTAAATGTCAGCCCTTTGTTGATTTTTGCTTTTGATAAAAAGGGAGAGAACATTTTGTTTTTACTTTAACCCCTTTGTTGATGATTGACAAAAAGGGGGAGAAGTATTTTGAGAAGTTTTTAGTATATTGCATGTTTTTCTTACTTTATTCATAAAGGGGAGAAGGATTTATGTTTATGCATATATGTTTTGTATTGCAAATAAGAGAAAAAGAATTTGATGTGTTTTATGTTTGTTCATGCATGTTTTATCTCCTTGTATTTGCATGCATGTTTATGTGCTTCATTGCCATATTTATTGTTTATTGAGATGCATGAGTTAAGGGGGAGCTTTTTTGAAGCTTTACTTTAATCCATGCATATATAACTTCATGAGTTTTGTCATCATCAAAAAGGGGGAGATTGTTGGCTCAAAGGCCCATCACTCTAGTTTTGATGATGATCAACTCATGTAGTTATAGTACTAATGATCTTGTGTTTATTTAGTTTCAGATTTGTGATCAAGATCTTAGTAGGTGTGTAGCTTCAACAAAGGATTTAAAGTCAAGTTTTGGAGCTAGTACGGTTTGATTCACGAGCCTACGCATCAAGACCATATCAAGTACTCAAGAAGAGTCGAGCTCATTGGATCGTGTTTGGACCAAGTCAAGAAGATGAGAAGACTTCAAGTGAAGACTTCATGAAGACTGGTGTCTAGGTTTGTTTTTATAAGATTTTGTTTTTAGTTAAAATGTAAAGGATAGAATAGTTAGTGGATTGCTCAAGTATACCATATACACACACACTCTTGATTTAGATAAGTTTTTCATAAAAGAATTTTTATTTTGAAAAAATACAAAAGAGTTTTCTTTTTGAAAAATACCGGTTTGGTTTTTGGTATTCAAAGTTTATATGTTTTAACCAAAACCGTATTTAGAGCTTAATGTCAAAAACATAGATATTTCATCTTGTTTGTGTAATAGATCATATCCATACACACTATGCTTTAAAAGTGTTTAAAATATCTTGTTTTTGTATTTGGAGAAGTTTTGGAAAAACCAGTTTTTTGGAAAATACAGTTTTTGTTTTGAGCCAATATTTCTAAGTAACAAAACTAGTCCAATTTGCTTGTAACATGTCTTGATTTTGTGCAAGCATGTTTGATTATCAAAGTATAACATTGAAACTATTTTTGTAGATTTTTCGTGAATTTATGGGATTTTATTTCAATCAAAATGTCAACATTTTTATTCCCTGGCTTCAGTCGGTCGACCGACCGGTCGACCGAAGTCTGAAGTCGGTCGATCGGGCGGTCGACTGACGTGCACAGATGTGCACGCTAGTTCTGGCTGGAGGGACAGTCGATCGACCCGGTCGACCGTCCAGAGAGCTCTGCTCTCTAGAAAGGCCCCGGTCGACCGACCGGTCGACTGGACAGAGAGCAGTGCTCTCTGTATCCAAGCCACGGTCGACCGGCCGGTCGACCGCTGCCCCAACGGTCAGAAAAATGACCGTTGGCGGTCGACCGGGCGGTCGACCGTCAGGCCACCTGGATCCCAACAGCTAGTTTTTCTAGCCCTATAAATTTAGGGGTTTGGGTGTTGTTTTCTACAAGATTTTTAAGTGGTTTTTGAGCTAGTTTTTCTAACTCTTTTCAGAGCTTTTCCCACTTGTTTAGAGAGCAAATATTTCCAATCAAAGGGGAGTTTATCAAGAGTGTTTAAAAGTGATTTTCTTGAGTTTTCCTCTACCATTTCAATCCTTGTTTTCTCACACAACACTTGAGCCATCCATTACTATATCTACCTATAGGGAATTGTTGTGAGAGGATTTTAGGTGATCAAAGAGTTGTGATCACCAAAGTTCCATTCTTGTACTTTGAGGAGACGGACGGTTGTGTACGCGGTGTTTCGGGTTCTAGTGAGAACTCGGTGTTTGAGGTGCGGCCTCGGCAAGCTTGTGGGCTTGCGGTGTGTACGGGACTAGAGAGTCCAAGGAGTTCAAGTGTGAACTCGCCTTGTAGGTGTTGCGGCACCGAGTGATCCGGTGGGATCGATTATAGTGGAAATCCTTCAAGTGTGAAGGCGGGGATGTAGAGAAAATGTGCTCGGACCTCGAAACAAATCTCCCGTGTTTGCGATTGCTCTCTCTCTCTATCTCTTACTTGTCTTTATATCTTGCATGCTATTATTGTCTTTATCTTTATATGCTTGATATATTGTGTGCTTATTGATATATGTTTGGGGATTGTTTGCTAACACTTATATTTAACCAAGAGAGCCAACGCGGCACCTCAACTCTTATTTAGAGAAATCTTGAGGAGTTAGTCCAAAGCCCTTCACGGGGAATTCGGCTACACTCTTGTGTTATACGTGGTGTTTAGTGTAAGAAGTTTTTAGTTTGCATTAAATAGTTTTTAATTCCGCATTTAGTGACCATTAGATTAGCCATCACCTATTCACCCCCCCTCTAGGTGATTTTCAGTTTGATGAAAAATCAACACATATTACAAAAATTTTGAACTATTTTTGTGATATAGAAATTTTGCCTTAAACAAAAATCGTATTTTTCAAAAACAATCTCCAAATAAAAAAATAATTTTTTCAAAACTTCTCCAAATACAAAAACAAGATATATTAAATACTTTTGAAGCTTAGTGTGTATGGATATGATCCACTACACATATGAGATGAAATATCTATATTTTTGACAATAAACTCTAAAATAAGTTTTGATAAATCTAAAACGATATTTTTTTTAAACTCAAAACTATCTTATAAAAGCACATATAAATTTTATGTGTGTGTATATGAACTTGAGCAATCCACAAATAATCTATTCTTTATAAACAAATCTTAATATTTATAAACATGACACAAGTCTTCTTGAAAATTTTCTCTTGAAAATCTTATTCTCCTTCTTGACTTGGTCCAAATCTTGATCCGAAAAGCCTGACTCCTTTTGAGTATTTGAAGCGATCTTGATGCGCGAGCTCTTGAATCAACACGTGCTAGCTCTAAAACTTGACTTCAAATCTTCTGTTGAAGCTAAACACATACTAAGATCTTGATCAAATATCTGAAACTAAATAAGCACAAGATCATTAGTAGTATAACTACATGAGTTAATCATCATCAAAACTTGAGTGATGGGCCTTTGGGCCAATACATTGCTGTTATCAGCCATGTTAGCCGACACTCTAGCTGTCTGCATGGAGCTGATTGTGGTTGAAGAGGCATATTTGGTGGCTTCCCTCTCATCACTAGACCATTGGAAGAGACCTTTCAACGGTTCCGATGACATCATTCCAGTTGAAGAGGATGGTTGTTTGTAATTATATTGTATTGCTACCTAGGATCTTGTGCCTCAAAGCACACCCTCTTGTGTAACGGTACCGGGTTTAGTTACCTCAATATCTATAATCATCAACCTTATTGCTCGTTAATCAGAATATATTAAGAAATTTCGGCAGCATCTCCTCTGAAATATAGACTCCATCTCAACACAATAATTAGATTTTGGCTAACATCAGCCTATTTATAAATCTCATTTTTATCATATAGTTCATCCCAAGGTCCATCAAATAAACATATGCAGAAGTGTGCTTCCCTGATATAATATTCTAACTCACAGTGACAATAATATCAGAGCTTACAAAAAAATTCACATTCTATAATAAGTACATACGTCATCTCAAGAGAACATCCTTACAGCTCTAAGTCGGACTTTCGCCTTGCCGTGACCTGAAAATATCAATCTGTGGTGGGGTGAGCTCAACAGCTAAGTGAGTGAAGTCATTCAAAATAGAGTTTGTATTATACTACCATTGTACTTCAAGTATTATGTAGTTGAGCAATGTCAAAAGTCAGTTTCAATACTTTCTACTTGTGGTTGATACTGCAGCTGATGAATCATAGACTCTTCTATTATCTGATACTTAATATATGTATTCTTCTGGGTACACGTGACCAATATTTCATTAACATACAATCTAAATGATTTTGCAATACTTGACCTACTCGTTAGTCTCTTATAATCACCTCTCCTGTTTTCAGTTTGTAACATATTCGTATTTCATATATAACTTTGATCACAACACGACTCTTGAAGAGCCTATTCTCACTCACTAGATTAGTTTCAGTTCAATATTGGACCTACCTCAATATACATATGACATCACACGCTACTCATGATAGTATCCAATTATAATTGTGTTTATATATGAAGAAATACGAGACACTCACATCCATATACTGGATGTCACAACAATCTATTTACCCGATGTCATAGACAACTATATGCATACACTAGGTGCCACACATATTAACATCTTTTATTCGGATATCATAAATAATCATATCCATATACCAGATATCATAAACAATCATATGAATATATTAGGTGTCATGCCTATTAACATCCATAATTCAGATATCATAACAATCATATTCATATACCGGATATCATCAAAATCATATGCATATACTAGGTGCCATACCTATTAACATCCATAATTCAGATATCATAAACAATCAATTCCATATACCGGATATCATAAACAATCATATGCATATACTAGGTGCCATACCTATTAATATCCAAAATTCGGATATCATGACAATCATATCCATATACCGGATATCATCAAAATCATATGCATATACTAGGTGCCATACCTATTAACATCCATATACTGGATATCATAATTATATATTCAAACATACTTCAATAAAATAATATCAATACTCCCCTTCGATCACCTCCAGTTCAATCCGGTCCATTCCTCCGAAACAATAGATAACAATAATAAATAACAACAATACTCCCCTTCGGTCACCTACAGTTAAACCCGGTCCCTTCCTCCAATACCATAAATAACAACAATACTCCCCTTCGGTCACCTGCGGTTAAACCCGGTCCCTTCCTCCAATATAATAAATAACAGCAATGCTTCCCTTTGGTCACCTCCGGTTAAATTTGGTCCCTTCCTTCAATATAATACATGACATCATATACATACTTATGCACATTTCTTATCATAAAGGCATTCACATACATATCTATGTGTCACATAGTCAAGTTCATGCGATTTCATTTGTTAATTCGTTAGTTTTGAAGAATTCTTATCATATTTAAGAGGGACCAAACACACACATAAAGCATTCAACTTAATGATCCCCAATATCGTACCGGTCAAGTTCTGATTCGTAGTACCAGTATTCGCTTTTCTTAATCATAGTATTTATTCACCTTTTATTATTTAATTAACATCCGGGATTTATCATCATTTGCCTTTTTTTTATCCTCAGGCAAACTGTCTATTGGTTACAACTTGATTTAATTCAGAATCTTCTCATCACTTCTGATACAAGTGATAGTTATACGACAATTCTGATATTAATGAATTATTACACTTTTGATATTATAAATATCCTTTATTTCAAGCAAGAACTGATTTTAGTACTTTTGTTTTGTACAGCCCAAATTTACCCCAGGTTCCACCTATACCGGTGTTAACACTACTGACTTCTATACAACATGTTTTGCTGTTGCTTACTTCTATCTTCTAGTTCCAAATCACACAATCAATTACTAACCAAATCATCCTCTGCATTCACATATGAATCAAACCACACATTTATATACATGCACACACATACCTCTATCACTTATCAATACTGTCTTACTAATCTCATTAGTACGACGCTTAATTTTTCGTCTGTATCACAAACTTTCAATTGTTAAGGTAATTATCTAACTTTTACCGGTTAGATATAATCGGTGTTACTATAAAGATGTGACTTCTAAGCCTAATAGAGGATTCTGATATTCTAATAAATCAATTATAAGGACACCTGGAAGTCTCTGGTGTATAGAGTAGGCATACCAAAATACTAGTTCAATGCTATCGGTATTATTTTGTTGATATCGAATTATCCATCATAATCGATATACTTAATGTTAAGTTATCAGATTTACTTAATACTGACTCTAACTGGTTTTTACCAGTTTAATTAGTCGCTTGATACTTATACACCATCATCGCTCACCCATTATCTGATAATCATCAGACTTGATCTTATTCAGTAGTTTTTCATTAATAATCATTAATCGCTAAAAGTACGATATCTACTTATGAGTTCTGATTTGAAGGTTTTATTTTTTCACTTCTCATCAGGTTCGATGAATCTTAGTTATTTATCCCTTAAATTATTTTCAGTTGCTACCGATTAACAACTTAATCGATATATATAATATGTAGGCCATCAGCTGACCTTTGATGCCTCCAGTGTGCAAGTTGATACACAAAATCACGTTATGAGCGTATATATCATGAAACGCAACAAATACGAAAACAGTATTCGCAAGATCAATACTCAACATACTACATAATATTTGAGTATCCCGTGTACTTGGCTTAACAATAAGATTTTGATGTTCAATTTATTTATCAAGCATGTCTGGTAGTGGTAAGAATTCAGTTGCTCTAATTCAGTTCATTATCAATTACTTTGATCAGTTCCATCATTGTCGGTTCACGTTCACAATTGCTAATTAACCGAAATGTCCCGATCCCATCCGAGTTATCAATATTAACAAAACCTTCAATAGTTTAATCAATACACTATTTCTATCATTCTACATCATATATCCCAATTAACAAAGTTTTCTATATCACGGTTACATCGAGTTACTCGAAGATAATTTTCAATTTCATTTGCTTAGTTCAATTCTAATATCAACTTCAGATTCTGCTTATACCAGTATCAACATAACCGATTCTATAATTATCCAATCATGATTGATGGGTCTCAAGTGATCTTTTATCTTAACTGATTTCTAATTGTCTCTTATTAATAAATAAACATTCATGATCTGTAATCGATTTCCTATTGTCACTGTTTAGTCTACTCACCTGGTACACCAGTGTTAACCAACCACCGTCCGATTATTATTATCCATAACTACAAATTTCGTAATGAATTGGATATCACTTACATATAATATCAATCTTCACTTACAACTATAAATCTTATCGTACTAGTTAATACACATGCAATACACTATTTAAAAGAATCAAGGGTAGACTTTACCCACTTAACGATTTTCAGGTTAAGTAACTTCAATATTCATCACAGATGGATAGATGGTATTAGCTGAAGATTTATACTTAACAATCTCTATCAAAAGCCAGCGTTTAATTATTCGGTTCTTAATTCTAACAAATACTCATAACATATACACGATGCTCAGAATTTCACAAACACATAACTTATGTGGCATTTGTATATGTTCATCCATACCAATATACTTACAGGTGCTTAATGGTCATGTCTATACGAATTATAAATGGCAAGACACAACTTGACATCAATGTTCTCACACACATGTACGTAACATATCTGTGATTCATTATTCAGATACCCTATTTGGATTCTGGTTCCATAATACCAATGCACTATTATAATAACTGCTACAATCATCTATTTAATAATGTAATCTCTTAGTTCCAATGAATCAATATTATCAATATTTTCTAATAACAATTATTTCTAAATTGGAAAAAATCAGACTTGAGTTAGGACTTCCACTCACCAGGTATATCGATAAATTTTAAACACCTAATACCGTATACTGATACACAAGATGTGTAACTCTCATTTTCACGATCACAACGGCTCAAGAATCCTCTGAATCTGACTTCGGATGGCCAAGATATCATTCGGAAACCAAAACCAATATAAAAGGTTGATACGTAATAACTGAAAATATTCAGGGGGCTGTTTGTAAATTTTTTGGGCCCCAAAGTAATTTATAATCTCACAGGGGCTAAAATGAAATTTACCTTATAAAATGAACGGGTTGGGTTCTTAATGGGTCGGGTTTGGGTTGAACCCGAAACCCAAACCCATTCCTTCTTCTTCTTTTCTTTTTTTTAAAGCAACAGCAGCAGCAGCGGCGCTTGCTGCTGCTCCCTTCGGGCGCCGCGTCGCAGTGCCGCCATTGACCACAGAGAAAGAGAGAGAGAGAGAGAAAGAAGAAGAGAGAAAGAGATTGGGTAGGGCCTGGTGTTCCCCCTCCCCCATTGCGGGCCATACGCCCGCCGGCCTATGGCGCCGCCAGCGCCCGGCCGCTGGCGCCTGGCCGCCGGTCAGGCCGCCAGAGAGAGAAGGGGGAAGATGAGAGAGAGGGAAAGAATGAGAGTGAGAAAGAGAGTGAACAGGGGAGAGATTTTATCTCTCCCCCTACTCCCACCTACTCTCACCTACTCCCCCATTCCTCCCATACCCTAATCAATAAATCTTTATTTTATTTTTTATATTTTCATTTTTCTTTTCTTTTTCTTCATCTCTCCAAATCATTAATTATAATCATGATTAGGGATAAATACCTATACCCGGTATTTATACGAGTATTTCATGCAGTATATACATCCATGTATTTTCATATATTTTTCATATCAATTAATCCGGTATGATTTATAAAAACTTAAATCCATTCCAGATTTCCATAATGAATTACTGAATATTATTTAATATGCAAAAATTAATTTAAAATCATAAGAATCTACGATAAATATTATTAACCCAGAGTTTACCAATCTGGGTGTTACAGCTCTACCCCCCAGAAAAGTTTTGTCCTCGAAACTTGGCACATCCGATAATGGGTAAGAGTAATACTTTCAATTTCTTCTTTATATCGTAAAATCTTTCTTCTAATAAGGTAATTTTTGCTCTCTTCCGGCCATACATCTCCTTATGTGTTCACAACATGTAATATATACCCAATATTATCATTTTTACACAGAATATATCTTACACATACTTTATATCACTACATTCACTATCATACTTGGTGATATACACATCATATGGCATTACATACACACATCACACTTGGTGATAATCATGTTATATATCATCACACATCGTATCAGCACATACACATACCATACTTGATGATACGTCCATCACATATGCTCAATATGGTTCTTCCATTCTGATTAAATCTTGTCTTGCCTGATATTTTTATCATTTCCTTATCTCAGTGTCCCATACCACCGGTAGTTCATACTAAAGGCCTGCACCCTTAATAGAACTCATCTGAATCAAAGTATATGCGGGTATACTTTAATTCGAACATAAGAAAAAGTTAAATATCATGCATTTCGAGATTAATCATACACATAAGAACTCATTACACCCATGAACTTCTTACATCATGGCACACATTCATTTATACAAACTGCACACTCACAGACATTCATTATAACAATCAATGTTATTCCTGAACCAACTACTTAAATCAATCTCTAGGTTAATACTGTCTTAGACCTACACTTGAGTTCTACTTCAAGTTTCTAAGCCTAAGCTCTGATACCAACTGTAACGGTCTCAAGTTTAATTACCTCAATATCCATAATCATCAACCTTATTGCTCGTTAATCAGAATATACTAAAGAAATTTCGGCAGCATCTCCTCTGAAATATAGACTCCATCTCAACACAATAATTAGATTTTGGCTAACATCAGCCTATTTATAAATCTCATTTTTATCATATAGTTCATCCCAAGGTCCATCAAATAAACATATGCAGAAGTGTGCTTCCCTGATATAATATTCTAACTCACAGTGACAATAATATCAGAGCTTACAAAAAAATTCACATTCTATAATAAGTACATACGTCATCTCAAGAGAACATCCTTACAGCTCTAAGTCGGACTTTTGCCTTGCCGTGACCTGAAAATATCAATCTGTGGTGGGGTGAGCTCAACAGCTCAGTGAGTGAAGTCATTCAAAATAGAGTTTGTATTATACTACCATTGTACTTCAAGTATTATGTAGTTGAGCAATGTCAAAAGTCAGTTTCAATACTTTCTACTTGTGGTTGATACTGCAGCTGATGAATCATAGACTCTTCTATTATCTGATACTTAATATATGTATTCTTCTGGGTACACGTGACCAATATTTCATTAACATACAATCTAAATGATTTTGTAATACTTGACCTACTCGTTAGTCTCTTATAATCACCTCTCCTGTTTTCAGTTTGTAACATGTTCGTATTTCATATATAACCATGATCACA
Organism: Agave tequilana; assembly: GCA_038442645.1. Taxonomy (NCBI): domain Eukaryota; kingdom Viridiplantae; phylum Streptophyta; class Magnoliopsida; order Asparagales; family Asparagaceae; genus Agave; species Agave tequilana. Next base: position 13,139 of record JAVJIF010019593.1, on the reverse strand, counting down.
ACACGACTCTTGGAGAGCCTAATCTTACTCATTAGATTAGTTTCAGTTCAATATTGCACCTACCTCAATATACATATGACATCACACACTACTCATGATAGTATCCAATTATAATTGTGTTCATACATGAAGAAATACGAGACACTCACATTCATATACAGGATGTCACAACAATCTATTTACCCGATGTCATAAACAATTATATGCATACACTAGGTGCCATACATATTAACATCCTTTATTCAGATATCATAAATAATCATATCTATATACCAGATATCATAAATAATCTTATGCATATATTAGGTGTCATGCTTATTAACGTCCATAATTCGGATATCATAAACAATCATATTCATATACCGGATATCATCAAAAATCATATGCATATACTAGGTGCCATGCCTATTAACATCCATAATTCGGATATCATAAACAATCATATCCATATACTGGATATCATAAACAATCATATGCATATACTAGGTGCCATACCTATTAACTTTCATAATTCGGATATCATAACAATCATATCCATATGCCGGATATCATCCAAAATCATATGCATATACTAGGTGCCATACCTATTAACATTTATATACTAGATATCATAATCATATATTCAAACATACTTCAATAAAATAATATCAATACTCCCATTCGATCACCTCCAGTTCAACCCGGTCCCTTACTCGGAAACAATAGATAACAACAATAAATAGAAACAATACTCCCCTTCGGTCGCCTCCGGTTAAACCCGGTCCCTTCCTCCAATATCATAAATAACAGCAATACTCTCCTTCGGTCACCTCCGGTTAAACCCGGTCCCTTCCTCGCTCCCCTTCGGTCACCTCCAGTTAAACCCGGTCCCTTCCTCCAATACAATACATGACATCATATATATATACTTATGCACATTTCTTATTATAAAGGCATTCACATACATACCTATGTATCACACAGTCAAATTCATGCGATTTCATTTCTTAATTTGTTAGTTTCGAAGAATTCTTATGATATTTAAGAGGTACCAAATACACACATAAAGCATTCAACTTAATGATCCCCAATATAGTACCGGTCAAGTTCTGATTCGTAGTACCAGTATTCGCTTTTCCTAATCATAGCACTTATTCACCTTTTATCATTTAATTAACATCCGGGATTTATCATCATTTGCCTTTTTTATCCTCAGGGTAAACTGCCTATTGGTTACAACTTGATTTAATTCAGAATCTTCTCATCACTTCTGATACAAGTGATAGTTATACGACAATTCTGATATTAATGAATTATTACACTTTTGATATTATTAATATCCTTTATTTCAAGTTAGAATTGATTTTAGTACTTTTGTTTGGTACAACCCAAATTTACCCCAGGTTCTACCTATACCAGTGTTAACACTACTGACTTCTATACAGCATGTTTTGTTATTGCTTACTTCCATCTCCAAACCACACAGTCAATTACTAGCCAAATCATCCTCTGCATTCACATATGAATCAAACCACACATATATATACATGCACACACATGCCCCTATCACTTATCAATACTGGATTACTAATCTCATTGGTACGACGCTCAATCTTTCGTCTGTATCACAAACTTTCAATTGTTAAGGTAATTATCTAACTTTTACCGGTTAGATATAATCGGTGTCACTATAAAGATGTGACTTCTAAGCCTAATAGAGGATTCTGATGTTCTGATAAACTAATTACAAGGACACCTGAAAGTCTTCGGTGTATAGAGTAGGCATACCAAAATACTAGTTCAATGCTATCGGTATTATTTTGTTGATATCGAATTATCTATCATAATCGATATACTTAATGTTAAGTTGTCAGATTTACTCAATACTGACTCTAACTGATTTTCACCAGTTTAATTACTCGCTTGATACTTATACACCATCATCGGTCACCCATTATCTGATAATCATTAGACTTGATCTTATTCAGTAGTTTTTCATTAATAATCATTAATCGCTAAAAGTACGATATCTACTTACGAGTTCTGATTTGAAGGTTTTATTTTTTTCACTTCTCATCAGGTTCGATGAATCTTAGTTATTTATCCCTCAAATTATTCTCAGTTGCTAACGATCAACAACTTAATCGATATATATAATATGTAGGCCATCAACAGACCTTTGATGCTTCAAGTGTCCAAGTTGATATACAAAATCACATTATGAGCGTATATATCATGAAACACAATAAATACGAAAACAGTATTCGCAAGATCAATACTCAACATACTATATAATATTTGAGTATCCCGTGTACTTGGCTTAATAATAAGCTTTTGATGTTTAATTTATTTATCAAGCATGTCTGGTAGTGTTAGGAATTCCGTTGCTCTAATTCAGTTCATTATCAATTACTTTGATCAGTTCCATCATTGTCGGTTCACGTTCACAATTACTAATTAATCGAAATGTCCCGATCCCATCCGAGTTATCAATATTAACAAAACCTTCAATAGTTTAATCAATACACTCTTTCTATCATACTGCATCATATATCCCAATTAACAGAGTTTTCTATATCGCGGTTACATCGAGTTACTCGAAGATAATTTTCAATTTCATTTGCTTAGTTCAATTCTAATATCAACTTCAGATTCTGCTTATACCAGTATCAACATAATCGATTCTATAATTATCCAATCATGGTTGATGGGTCTCAAGTGATTTTTTATCTTAATTGATTTCTAATTGTCTTTTATTAATAAATAAACATTCATGATCTGTAATCGATTTCTTATTGTCACTGTTTAGTCTACTCACCGGGTACACTTGTGTTAACCAACCACCGTCCGATTATTATTATCCATAACTACAAATTTCATAATGACTTGGATATCACTTGCATATAATATCAATCTTCACTTACAAACTATCAATCTTATCTTACTAGTTAATACACATGCAATACAGTGTTTAAAGGAATTAAGAGTAGACTTTACCCACTTAACGATTTTTAGGTTAAGTATCTTCAATATTCATCACAGACGGATAGATGGTATTAGCTGAAGATTTATACGTAACAATCTTTATCAAAGCCTAGCGTTTAATTATTCAGTTCTTAATTCTAGAAAATACTCATAAAATATACACGATGCTCAGAATTCCACAAACACATAACTTATGTGGCATTTGTATATATTCATCCATACCAATACACTTACAGGTGCTTAATGGTCCTGTCTATACGAATTATAAATGACAAGACACAACTTGACATCAATGTTCTCAAACACATGTACGTAACATATCCGTGATTTATTATTCGGATACCCTATTTGGATTTTGGTTCCATAACACCAATTTATTTTTACAATAACTGCTACAATCATCTATTTAATAATCTAATCTCTTAGTTCCAATGAATCAATATTATCAATAATTTCCCAATAACAATTATTTCTAAATTGGGAAAAATCAGACTTGAGTTAGGACTTTTACTCACTGGGTATACCGATAAATTTTGAATACCCAATATCGTATACTGATACACAAGATATGTAGCTCTCGTTTTCACGATCATAACGGCTTAAGAATCGTCCGAATTCGACTTCGGATGGCCAAGATATCGTACGGAAACCAAAACCAATATAAAAGGTTATATACGTAATAACTGAAAATATTCAGGGGGCTATTTGTAATTTTTTAGGGCTCCAAAGTAATTTATAATCTCACAGGGGCTAAAATAAAATTTACCTTATAAAATGAACGGGTTGGGTTCTTAATGGGTCGGGTTTGAGTTGAACCCGAACCCAAACCCAAACCAATTCTCATCTCTTCTTCTTCTTCTTCTTCTTGTTTTTTTAAAGTAACAGCAGTAGCAGCGCTTGCTGCTACTCCCTACGGCCGCCGCGCCGCCGTGCCGGCGGCCTCCGTCGTCGCGCCACCGTGCCAGGGGCCTCCAGCGCCGTGTCACTGTTGACCACAGAGAAAGAGAAAGAAGAAGAAGAGAGAAAGAGATTGGGTGGGGGCTAGTGTTCCCCCCATTGTCGGCCCTGCACCAGCCGGCCTACGGCGCTGCCGGCGCCCAACTGCTGGCGCCTGGCCGCCGGTCAGGCCGCGGAGAGAGAGAGAGAGAGGGAAGATGAGAGAGAGGGAGAGAATGAGAGTGAGAAAGAAAGTGAACGGGGGAGAGATTTTATCTCTCCCCCCGCCTACTCCCACCTACTCTCACCTACTCCCCCATTCCTCCCATACCCCAATCAATAAATCTTTATTTTATTTTTTATATTTTCATTTTTCTTTTCTTTTTCTTCATCTCTCCAAATCATTAATAATAATCATGATTAGGGATAAATACCTATACCCGATATTTATACGAGTATTTCATGCAGTATATACATCTGTGTATTTCCATATATTTTTCCTATCAATTAATCCGGTATGATTTATAAGAACTTAAATCCATTCCGGATTTCCACAATGAATTACCGAATATTATTTAATACGGAACAATTAATTTAAAAATCATAAGAATCTAAGATAAATATTATTCACCCAGAGTTTACCAATCCGAGTATTACATCTTGTCCCACTAAGACTTGGCCCAATCCGGGGCTATAGTCTGAGTCTGGGGAACTGAATGAAGGAGAATAAGTATTACGTCTCCGTCGTTTGGCTCTGAGCAGTTCACGTGCCCTTCCTATCATGTTAATAAATATTGAGGAAAGATCTGACACATTTCATGCTTTATTTTTTTCTGAGGCTTCACAGTGGTTTAAGTTGATAGTAGGTTGAAATTCGACTTCGGGCTGGAAGAGTGGTGGGGACTGACCCTAATCGGTAATGGACTGAATGGATCATCACCAACTGGCACCCTGCTTGTTCACAGCGGGAGGGAGAAGTATGGCTTAGTTCTTCGCATGATGCTTCACGCGGAGAAACTCTTGGCTTCATCCTCCAGATTTGCTTACTCCGAGCAGTCCTAGGCTCGCGTGAAACCCGTTTGACTTTGCATGAAATGCCAACATGTGGACATGAAGTCAACTTAGCCTCAGTTGAGACTGATGGGAATTGGAGCGAGGTTCGCTCAACCGCACACGCGGTTGGTATAGGCTTGGACATAGCCTCAGTTAGAGCTGCTTTCTGGTCTGTAGCCAATGGAGTTTTAGCTACGGAGACCCTCCTGTGCTTCTGTGCATGGAGTGCTAGACCACCCCCAGATAGGAGTTCCTCAAATTTCTCTCGAATAAAGTGGATGACCAAATTTTCGACGGTGATGGGTTCAGCACTCTGACCATTGCATTGTGACATCATCTCCTTATTGCGGAAGAAGACCTTATTCCCCAACGGAGTCGCCATCTTATTTTTCTGTAACGCCCCAATCCCGAGGGTACGGGGACGCTATGGCGACGTACATACATAGGGCGAAAATACCTTCCCATACGTACGCTAAGCCTCAGTACAGGAAATAACCTCCATATATACAAGAATTCCAACATTAAATAAGTACAAGAATACCTGCAGAATGAGGTTAGTGATCATGATAAATATGAAAAACATGCTAGATCAGAAAATGAAAACAAACGATAAAGATACCGATGAATAGAAAAGAGTGGCAGTCTCGAGATCATATCTCGGGAAATCTCAGGTGCTACGAAATCCCGGATCTCTAGCCTGGGCACGCAAACCCAGGGTCATTAGAAAGTGACCTAGTGAGTGATAAAATGAAGGAAGCAGTAATATGTACTATAGTAATACATGCATGATAATAATATATAATACATATTTATGTAGCAGTGATACCATATAACAGGAATTTAAGAATCAGTAAAAATATAAAAATATCGTATTTAATACCATCACTACCTAGCATGTTATCATCGGGTCATGTTTACAGTGGTATCTAATTTTATATAATAAATAATATTGTATAGTGGTGACGTGATAGAAATAAACATGTAGATGTGTAGTATGCAACATAACCATACTGCTGCGTTGTGTATACACAGTAATGATGTCTGCAAGGTATACATAAAGCAGAATATATGCAATGCAGAGTATATGTGTTCATGAATAGTGTGTTACTGATTAGTCTACAGTTATGCATTATTATATCACAATTTCTCATCGATTTATGAATAAAATGTCAGTCTAAACTGTGTTTTGGTCTCTCTTACAGATAATAAAGACAAGGAGGACAATGGGTAATAAGAGCTTAATTAATCCCATTTTTGGGTAATTAAATTTGGATTTCTTGGAGACCAAGGAAGGAAATTTCTAGAAGATGCATTGAACCTAGACCTTTGCGCACATCAGACGAAGATCCAGACGAATATACCCAAATCGGAGCATATCTAGAAGGTCCCTGAAGCGCCGCGCATCTCCGAACCAAAATCAGGGACCTAAATCCCTGGTATTGCCGTGAAAACGCGGCAATAGCCACGTTTCTATGACAATCTGGTGGGGCCACGCGTCGAAGGCGCGTGGCCCCGTCTCGTCTTCTGGAACCTACCTTTACCTATAAAAAGGGCAGGAGTTGGCCAAAACGGGAGAAGTTTTTGATTTTAGGCTAGAGTTTCTATCTTTAGTATAGTGTAGGGTAGGGGTTCTTCATTTCTTTTATTTTGTATTTTCTTTTCTTGTTAGATCTTATAGTAGGGTTGAGGGATTCAGAGAGAGATAGAAAGGGATTGATGTAATAGATGGTGACAATCTATGCAAAGGTGCCTCCTTTCTTCTCCAATGTAATCTTCTCTATCTTCTACATGATACTTAGCTAATTTCTTCTTCTCATGGCAATCTAACTACTAACCACTAACCATCCAACCACTTACTTGATAATCCATATGAATCTAATAGCCTCTACAAGGCCTTGCTCTTGCAAGAGCCATTGATGGCTTATTGATTGAGGTCTTACCTGCACACAAATCAGTATTTCAGAACTTTTAAGATTAAAGAGTGCAAGTTTCTCAATTCTACCGTAATAGCAAGTGGCTATGCGGATTGTGATCCACAAGGAGGGACTAACGATAGAAGCTTTTTAGTAAGTTCTCTTTTATGTTACAAAGAATGGTTAAAGTTCTTTAGTTCTTTAAAAGAAAAAGGAAAAATTGAGTTAAAGTTGAGTTAGAAAGAAAGTGGTAGAATAAGAAGGTAGAGAAATAAGAAGTGATTTGTACAAATGAGATTGAAAAAGAGTGATAAAAGATTTGGTGGATTGTGGTGTTCTAAACTAAATGATTAAAAGAAAAGAAACTAAAAATTACTTACTTCTTATGGCCAAATACCTACCTTGAATCTTTTGCAATGATGTTACCTAGAAGTGAGGCGATCAACGTATAGCCCATAAGAGTTGATTCCCGTTTCCTCCGCATTATATCATCAAGACGTTGCAAGTATGAAGTGATATAGAATGAAACTCAAAATCTATCGTCATGGGCTATCGGTGGCACTCGCAAAGGTAAGGCTCTTTTGATGCTTTTAGACTCACTTGGATAGCAATTGTACCAAAAGAAGAAAAGTAGAGAAGAAGAAGAAGAATACAAAAACAAAGTCCAGACAAAAGGGAACTACATATTCGATTTTATAACAATAAGAGAAAAGAAGGAAATCTTACACCGGTGTCACTCTCAGCACAAGCTTCGTTCTCATTCTCCTATGAAACTCTGATATCCTCTGATTTACATAAACTAAAACTGAAAATTACATGAAAAGAAAAACAAAACCTACACTAAAAAAAATGAAAAAATGGACTAATTCCTATCTCCACATGGTCGTCCCTTGCCTTTGAGATTGCAGGTATTTATAGAAGAAATACAGAGGTTAGAGGAGTATGAAGATAGGGAAAGCTGGCTATTTCTGAATTTGAATCCTTCACTTATCTCCAAACTTGATTTGATGTGGTATTCAGTTCTGATCGTGTTGATTTCTTAATATCACTTAACAAATGATAGAATTAGAAATAATGATCAACATTAGAATTGTAGCCCTATAAGTCTGCTTTCTGAGTCATCTTGAATCATCAGATTTGAGATTCGGTAATGAAAGTTATGATTCAAATACTAAAATGTATCCAATCAGAATCTGAGTCAAACTTGCTTCATCTCATCCGTTGATCTTCTCTCTATCCATTTGTCTCTCTGCATTTGATATTATCCTTGGTTGATCTTTAGCTAACCAAAATGGATTTATAAAAATCTGAATTTTATCGGTTTCTATTTGGTGTTATCTTTCTGATTTGCTCTGATCTTCAGCTGAACATTTGCCCCAATCCTTGATTTGTTCTAATTAGATCTGGGATCATCCTCAGCTAACCAAACAGATCCAGTTAAATCTGATTTTAACTGATATTTATTTAGTTTAATCTTTTTTCTTTTCATTATTATCTTCTGCAAAATAGATATTTAAGACAAGAAAATTAGTAGATTTATTACACAATAAATGTAGGAGTATAATGAAAAGAATACAAAATATATGTACGATCACACCCCCACACATATCTTTTGCTCATCCTCAAGCAAAACTACAAAACTAAACTAAAGATTATTAGACCACTTTCGCATGTCACGCGATTGCACTGAGCTTGTGCAACAAGCCGTTAAACCTCTAGGTTACCCCTAGAGGACGAGTTTTGTCTCGTGAGGGTTTTCAGTGGATTGCACCCACAAAATACATAAAAAAAAGAAAAATGTTAATATTTTGAAAACACATTTTGAAAGAAAAATATTTGAAATATTATTGTAAGATTTAAGTAATCTATAAGCTATAGAAAAACCGAATTTTTCATTCCTAAACTTAACCTCTATTCAAAAATTTGTTATCAATCAAAGTAAGGAGTCAAATTGTACTTCTCATCTAGTCTATTACTTTACCCTAAGTCATATGCACCTTGTGACCGTGAAAATTTTGACTTAGGGTTCTTTAACTCTAACTCTTGTGCCTTATTTATTTATATATATATATATATATATTTGCTGGTATTATTCCTTAGTTCTATTAAGCTTTCTAATTTGCCCATGTAACGAGCCTTTAATCGATGACTCCCAAACCAAACCGTCTTAGGACACCGGGTGAGAAAACACCCCAAGGACTTAAGACTCGAGCAACAAGGCCACAAAATTAAGAATTTTATTATATGAACCACTTTTAGGCGTGAATACTTATGCTTTATTAGGCACAAATACCCAGCTTAATCAGAGGATTTTTTTTAATTTTTTTCTCAAACTTATCTAATCATCTTTCGCATAAATACCAAGGCTTATTTAGGCCAAAGCACCTAGCTAATCAATAATTAGATTTGTTCATCTTTCATAAATATATATATATATATATATATATATATTTCTATAAGGTATAAGAATCTTCGTTTTTTGAACCCTAAGTGTGTAAGTGTATGAAGTGTGCATATTTCAGTAAGGTAAAGATCAAGACTAAATTACTTTGACAAATTATCTTCCTAACTCTAAAAATCAAACAAATAATCTTATTTTAACCAAGTTCAAGAAATACTAATTTTGTTTTTCCTATTCCTTAAAATTGACTTAATTTCTTACAAAAAATATGTCAAAATATTGTTTCTATTTTCAAAAAGTTTTTAAAAGTAAAGAAATGTTATTTTTTTTAATAAAAAGAACAACCTAAGTTATGTTAGAACCCTCCCCCACACCTATCTCATGCATTGTCCTCAATGTATGAATTAATGCATAGATGCATGAAAAAGAAGACATGGAAGAAAAATACTACCTTAAGGTGGTGGTTCCGGTGGTGGTCTGATTGGTCCATGAAATGCGGCCCAATCGACTTTGCATGGAGTTTGGAGGAACTCATCAGAAATCTCTCTAATATAACCCACTAAAATGATGTATACATGAAGGATTTTTATTAAAAATTTGACCCCATCTAATTTCCAAATTTCATAATTGATTTCGGAGTCAATTTTGTCAACCGCCTTGTCCCAAAATGGAGTGTGAAAAGATAGAATGATTGACTTGGACTTAGGAAGTACGGGAACTAATACCGACTCAGAAAAGTGACTTAAGTCATGTAAAGGTTCAGGAGTCGAGATTGGTTCAGGAAGTGGGTCCAAATCAAGAAGTTGAAACTCAAGTCCACATTCATTTTCCCACAATGGAATGTGACTTAATATTGGTGATTCAACTTCAAGAATGACAGGTATGAGAATCAAAACTGACTCTAAAATATTACTCAAGTTGGGTAACAAAACATGAGTCAATATTGATTCGGGAATTTGAACTGGATCACAAAATTGAGAATCTAGGTCACATTTCTCATTGAGTTCAATTTCATAAAAATGAGAACATGCCAATTTGTCAATGGGACTTTCAAAAGTATGAAATTGGTCAAGTTCAATAGGATGATCATCAAAAATAGGTGATTCAATTTCATTATGAATTGGCACAGGATCCAATGTTGACTCGGGAAAAAAATTGAAATCAGGTGAAGCCACCGAGTCATTATTGAATCAGGAAGTAGAATTGAATCACTAAGTTGAGGTTCAGGATCATATTCATTCTCAAGTTCTATTTCAGAAAAGGAATAACTTGCCAACTGTCAATATCATTTTCAAAATTTGGAGTTTGGGCAAGTTCAAATGATTGTGCTGAAATGGAACCTTGTTTTCCAAAACAACATGACTCTTCAGCTCTAACAGAATGGTTAACGACATCAGAACTGGCCAAACGGTGAGAACGTAGAGTTTGGACCATCATATCTATGTCATGATTACGAGCGTTTTGAGCCTGAGTCATGGCTTCAAGCATCTTTTCATAGTTGATAGGTTCATCGTTTTGTTGTAATTGGTCTTGAAAATATGAAGTGTTATTTTGGAATAGGTAGTAAAATTGTGAGTCCATCAGATTTTGTGATTGTTGTTTGGACTCACGCATACTCATTTTCAAAATTGATGGTTTTCTATTTTGGACTGGTGGAACTGAGTATGAACTTGCAAATATTGTGGACAAGGTGGATAAGGAGGACAAGTTGATTGAAAATTTGACTCGGGGGAGGTGAATCCCCACTGACTCCGTAAAGAGTTAAAATTATTCTTGAAATTATGATTATAAGATTGGGGGCATGGGTTATATTGATTCTGATAAGACCAATCCAGCACACTAGGTTGGTTAAAGTTATGATATGCCGGGTTGGTAATATCCGAAAAAGAGGTTGGTGTGTAATATGGATTACCATTAAAATTGAAAAAATTATTGTTATAAGCCATATCACACAATAAAACACAAACAAAGGAAAAAAACAAACAAATAAGAAAACAAAAAAGAAAAAATTCTAACCTAAGTTAGGGTAGACCTTTGACCTAGACGACTCCTAACTGGTTAGACTGTCCATAGGAGGTATAATGCAGACTTTTACCACAACTAATCAGTCAGGTCAGGGCAAGATTGGTGGGAGATTATCCGTCAAAGACGTTCCTTAATTAAGTAACCACCAACCTTCGGGCTTTCGGCCCTTAATCCCCTTCCTAAACACTGATTTGGCAGGAGTCAAATTCCAATACCTTTTCCCCTTAGGACAATCTCCTAATTGAGTCCGAGATGTCCCTAGGGCCAACTTCTACTCATTTTTAGTTTGGCTTGGGTTAGTGAGTGAGGAGATTGTTTGTGGGTTAAGGGAGGGTAATGACTTCCCCACCTTATCTTGTTTATAGAACAAGCCCTTAGATCAATTTAGTACAGTGTACAAGAAAAGCAACACTTAAGCAATGTAAACAATCTAAAAGTGTTCTTATACTAGATGCTATGCACACGTACCTTTACTCCAGCACTCTTCAACAGTAAATAGAAATGTAATGAAATAGACACGTGCCTAAATGTAAAGTCTAAATCATTTTTTAGCATTTATAATCATCATTTTACTGTTGAGGTTAGAAAGTAAATACAGTGAGACAAACAAGGAAATAAATGCTACAGATATTTAAACTACGCAATTCAGCCAACCTGCAGAAAATACAGGTTAGTAGTTCACTCAGTTTGCCACAGGACTGTAGCAAATCTGAGAGCTTCTTGGCTCTGCTTTCTTGAGCAGAGTCCAAGAACACTTATGTGTCCACTGCAGCAAGAATTCCTTATTAAATCTGTACAAAAAACAAAGAAGAAAGTTAACCAAAAATGTAAACTTTAAAGAGAATTACTTACCGTCCCTCCCCGGCAACGGCGCCAAAATTTGATTGAGGTCTTACCTGCACACAATACACTATTTTAGAACTTTTAAGATTAAAGAGTGCAAGTTTCTCAGTTCTACCGCAATAGTAAGTGGTTATGCAGGTCGTGATCCACAAGGAGGGATTAGCGATAGAAGCTTTTTAGTAAGTTCTCTTTTATGTTACAAAGAATGGTTAAAGTTCTTATTTAGTTCTTTAAAAGAAAAAGGAAAAATTGAGTTAAAGTTGAGTTAGAAAGAAAGTAGTAGAATAAGAAGGTGGAGAAATAAGAAGTGATTTGTACAAATGAGATTGAAAAAGAGTGATAAAAGATTTGATGGATTGTGGTGTTCTAAACTAAATGATTAAAAGAAAAGAAACTAAAAATTACTTACTTCTTTTGGCCAAATACCTACCTTGAATCTTTTGCAATGATGTTACCTTGAAGTGAGGCAATCAACGTATAGCCCATAAGTGTTGATTCCCATTTCCTCCACATTATATCATCAAGACGTTGTAAGTATGAAGTGATATAGAATGAAACTCAAAATCCATCGTCATGGGATATCGGTGGCACTCGCAAAGGCAAGGCTCTTTCGATGCTTTTAGACTCACTTGGATAGCAATTATACCAAAAGAAGAAAAGTAGAGAAGAAGAAGAACACAAAAACAAAGTACAGACAAAAGGAACTACATATTCGATTTTATAACAATAAGAAAAAAGAAGGAAATCTTACACCGGTATCACTCTCAGCACAAGCTTCGTTCTCATTCTCCTATGAAACTCTGATCTCCTCTGATTTACATAAACTAAAACTGAAAATTACATGAAAAGAAAAACAAAACCCTACACTATAAAAATGGAAAAATGGACTAATTCCTTTCTCTGCATGGTCGTCCCTTGCCTTTAAGATTGCAGGTATTTATAGAAGAAATGCAGAGGTTAGAGGAGTATGAAGATAGGGAAAGCTAGCTATTTCTGAATTTGAA